>CAOJBK011016988.1:0-18462 GCA_948294925.1 Codiaeum variegatum | reverse complement strand
TACTTTATGTTAGGTGAGATTAAATGATGATGAGTGTGAGTATTTAAATGGTGTGGCTGTCATCTTTTGCTAAGTCAAGATGATAAGTTTGATATTCACTATTCATCTTCTTCTCCAATGGTTTAGAGAGAGCACTCTAAGAGTTAGAGAGAGAAAGCTTCAAATTCACACCAAATTTTGAGAGGAAGTTTAGATTGAAGAATACTTCTTCAATCTTAAACTTATTTTCAATAACCCTTGGGAAGGAACTTCTTCAATCTTAAACTTATTTTTAATAACCCTTGGGTAGGGAGTGTGATGAAGCATCAAAGTCCCAAGCCATCCTCAAAGTCTCAAGTTCATATGTGAAGAAGCAAGAATTAAGCATTTAGGTGATTCCAATGAGAGAAGGATTCAAGCTTATTGAAAAGAGCTAGAGAACAAGCTTTTAGGAAAAGCTAGGTATGTCTCAAGCTAGAGGCTTCACATTTGGGGAGCTTAACAAAGGAGGGCGAGAGGTATTTCATACGCTATAACCATTCTTTATTTCTATTGTGTTTTGCACAATAATTGGAAAGATCCTTAATGTTAAATATGGGTCTATTTTGGGTTTAGTAATTTGTAAAATAGTTTAATGAATATCTAAACCCAACTATGTCAAAAGTGTTTTGGCATGGTATATGTTTCATAATTTTTTTATTAAAAAAAATGAATGGGTTACTATTCACACAGAATTGCTGTCCAATTCTGGACAGCAATTCTGTCTTTCACTGCGCGACTCCATATTCGCCCTTCAGTAATAAACCTCATGGGATGTGGTTGGGCATTGCCATGTGGGAAAAATTACTTCAAGTAATTTCTTTACATCCTTTTCAACATCCAAATTCTTAAGAACATCCAAATCTAAATGGGTACATAGGGTAGGGGTTTTAGGAGTAATAAGCCTATCACATCTATCACTAGCCCATCTATCTGTAAATACAAGTCCAAAGTCATGGGGACAGAGATTTACCATAGGCAAAGTATGTGTATGAGCATCCCTCTATTGTGTAGAACATCTTGTACCCGCCTTAGAAGAACATGGTGCATCCGGATTACCTCTACCCCTCTTAGAACTTCCCCTTTGTGATCTTGAACTCATTATAATGTAGAATAGAGCACCTAACAAGGAATTTTTGAACAAATTTAAAGAATTTAAAATTTAGGGTTTTTGAACAAATTGGGGGAAAATGAGAAATTATGGTTTTTTAGGACCTATGAATGATTAAAAAACCATTAATTTGATGTTAAAATAAAGATTAGAAACCTCCAAAATGTTTTAATCTTACTAGAAAAGAGATTTGAAGAGCAAGAAGAGGTTGTTGGTGGTGAGAAAGAATTTTAGGTTTTGGGAAAAACTAAAAAAATTATGTTTAAAATACTTATATAGTGCCTAGATGTCATGTAGCATATGGGCGTATGCTAGTACGAAGGCAATTTTGAAAAATTGGCCCAGTTCTATATGAGCGTATGCTTTATAGCCATATGATTGTATGAACTTGGCCATAAAGCATACGGGCATATGGATTACAGAGCCTTTTATTTTAAAAAGATTTGAGATTTTTCAAAAATAATTATGGCATAGATGATATGTTTATACTTTGACACATTAATGGCAATAATTTTTTTATCTATAAATGATATTCAAATGAATTGATTCATTGAAATTGAACCTAATCCCTTTTATGTTCATTCACATTATAACACTTAAAGAATGCCAAGCACATAATCACATCATAACATCACATAGGCATAAGTTCATCAAAAAATGGGCATACTAACTCCCCAAAATAAGAGGTTTAAGGTCAGATTATGTGTGAGAGGCATTAATCATGCCTATTTCTCTTCAAATATAGTAGAAGGCCTCTTTGTCAAGCAGTTTAGTGAAGATGTCCATCAACTGATGCTTCGTATCAACAAATTCAAGTGCAATATTCCTTTGGATGCATTATCTCTAAGGAAATGATGTTTAATGTTTATATGTTTTGTCCTAAAATGATGAATGGGGGGTTTTGGACAAATTTATGGCACTATTATTGTCATATTTTATGGGAATGCAATGCAATGCCATAATATGATCCTCAAGTTGCAGTTTCATCCAAAAAAGTTGAGTACAACAACATTTTGCTTCCACACACTCTGCTTCTGTGGTTGATAATGCAACCAAATTTTGCTTTTTGGAAAACCATGAAAGAAACATGCCATCAAGAAATTCTCAAGTTCCACTTGTACTTTTCCTATCAAGTTTGCATCCACCAAATTTCTCATCTGAATAGCCAACCAAATTAAAAGATAGACCTTTTGAATATCCCAAGCCAAGGTTTGATGTATCCACTAGGTACCTTAGAATTCTTATGACACATGCAAGATGGAATTCCTTAGGATTTGTTTGGAATATAGCACACATGCAAGCACTAAAAAGAATGTCAGGCCTAGAGGCAGTTAAATATAATATTGAACCTATCATGCTCCTATAGAGTTTAGGGTCCATAGAGTTACCTTTAGCATATAGTTCCATTTTAACCATAGTGCTCATATGAGTATTATAGGGCCTTGCTTCATCCATATCAAACTTCTTATGTAACTCCTTAGCATACTTCGTTTGATGAATTAGAGTTCCATGCTCAAGTTATTAGATTTACAAGCCCAAGAAGAAGTCCAGCCCTCCCATCATTCTCATTTCAAATTCACCTTGCATATATTTAGAAAATTCCTCGCAAAGCAATTCATTAGTAGAGTCGAAATCAATATAAATTTGAACAATTAAAGTATCTTGCTTTTTGTTTTTTTCTTAAAAGTATGGAGTCAACCTTTTCTTTTGTAAAACTTTTTTTTTATCAAAAAGTTACTCAACCTCTCATACCAAAATCTAGGAGCTTATTTTAAATCATATAAAGCCTTTTCAAGTTTGAAAACATGGTTTGGAAACTTATGGTCTTCAAAACTGGGAGGTTGTTCAACATAAATTTCTTCTTGAATAAAACCATTTAAAAATGCACTTTCGAAATCCATTTGAAAAAGTTTAAAAATTTTAAAGTGAGAAAAAGCAAGTAACATTTTAATTGCTTCTAATCTAGCTACGAGAGCATAGGTTTCATCAAAATCAATACCTTCCTATTAGGAATACCCCTTAGCTACTATGCGGGCTTTGTTTCTTACCAGGATTCCGAATTCATCTAGCTTGTTATGGAATACACACTTTGTTCCAATAATGAGATGATGCTTTATTCTTGGCACTAAGGCCCACACTTGGCTCCTCTCAAATTGATTGAGCTCCTTTTGCATGGCTAGCTCCCAAAGCTCATCTTCTATTGCTTCATCCATGCCTTAGGGTTCCATTAAGGACAAGAATGCCACATACTCATAAGTATTATGGATTTGTGTCCTTTTCCTTACTCCTTGGATGTTGAGTTTCCCTTTGTTATGAAGTGGGTTGAATATCCATGTCTTCATTTCATTACACCTTCACTTCATCAATTATTTGTACCACTTCCTTTTAGTTCATTGATTCTTCATTAGGCTTTAGTTGCTCATGTTTTTTCTCCTCTAAGGTTAGGTCTCCCATCATGTCCTTAATTAATTCTACATGATCATTATTCCTTGCTACACACTTGGAAAGAAATTCATCAAATATAAAATGAATGGATTCTTCAACTAAGAGTGTCCTCTTGTTGAAGCCCATATAAGCCTTAGAATGGCTAGTATAACCAAGAAAATTACTTCATCCTATTTAGCATCAATTTTTCCCAAATTATCCTTGCCATTGTTATGCACATAACACTTGCAACCAAATGCATGAAAATATGAAAATTTGGGCTTTTTACCTTTCCATTACTCATAAGGAGTCTTTTTTAGCATGGGTCTAAGCATATCCCTATTTATAATGTAGCAAGAATTGTTCACGACTTCGGCTCG
This sequence comes from Codiaeum variegatum, assembly GCA_948294925.1. Classification (NCBI taxonomy): domain Eukaryota; kingdom Viridiplantae; phylum Streptophyta; class Magnoliopsida; order Malpighiales; family Euphorbiaceae; genus Codiaeum; species Codiaeum variegatum. The sequence continues at coordinate 14,529 of CAOJBK011016988.1, read as the reverse complement.
AAAATACTAAAGCAAATCATTTTCACAAAGCATGGTCTTTGACATTTCTACCAATGATCTATTCCTCCTCTCAACAACACCATTTTGTTGAGGAGTCCTAGGTGCATAATAATTATGCTCAATGCAATATTTTTTAAAATTCAAAATTTCAAATTCGGTACCGTGATCACTTCTAATGCATGTGATGGCATACCTTTTTTTATTTTGTAAAAAATTTGCAAATGGCATGAATGCACCAAATGCATCACTTTTACATTTTCTCCATCTTTCTCTTTAAGCTTGAGAAACTTTTTCTTGTCTCCGGTCATGTGCTTATAGCAACCAATTTCAATCACCCATTTCTCTTGCTTGGATTTAATAATCACCTACAAGTGCACAAAATCACAACTCTTTGATGGTACCCACTTTGTCTTGGATCCATTCTTATTAGTTCCACTTGAAACCCATTTACCCTTAAACCATGTTCTCTTCAACTTTAAAAAAAAAAGTAATAAGTAAAAATTAGTTTTAATAAGTAAAAATAAGTTCAAAAAAACCTTAAAAATCAATTATAATTAGTAAAAATAAGTTCAACAAAAATAAGTTTAGTAAAAATTAGTTTAAATCAATAAAAATTAGTTTTAATTAGTAAAAATCATTTTTAATCAATAAAAATAAGTTCAGTAGAAATCAATTGAAGAGAATATGGCATTAGGTATATGGCCTTCAAAGCCTTATAAGACAATTCCTAGGTGTATGAAAGTTTGCAATAGTTACATTTAATATGAACTTTCTGCATAAAATCCTTTTTATCATAACATGTATTGTAAGAATTTTCTTTTTCTTCAACTTTGTAACCAATGTCGATTTTGTCAAACATGTCTCTTTAAGACATTAAGATTTCATTTAGAACTTTACTTTATTTAGTGAACTTCTTTAAGAGTTCCTTAGAGCCTTTGAGTTTTAATTCCATCTTAACTTTATCTCCCTTGATTTAATAAAAAAAACTTTTACAATTAATTTAGTTTGGCCATGCGTTGTTATTTTCCTAACTCAAAAGATTTAGAGCATTCGCTCTTCTTATGCCCACATTTCAATTTATACAAATCCTTTTTCAAAACTTTATTTTCCTTTATGATTAAAACATAATTCTCCATTAGTTCATCAAATTCATTTTGAAGTTCATCAAAGAAATAAGTTTTGGAAGTTACCTCATCATCTTCTTCAATGCTATCGTCTTTTGTCATCAAGCGCAAGTTTGCCTCCTCAGCTTCATCGGATGAGTCAACATCACTAGAATCATAGCTTCCACTCAAAATGGTACATTCTTTGTCTTTACTCTTGTGTGAGCTCTTCTTCTCCTTACCTTTATTGGCTTTGTGGACATAGTAATCATGTCTAATGTGATTAGGCTTCTGGCATTCATAGAAAATAACCTCATTGTTATTGTCCTTGTCCGTATCCTTCTTTGACTCCTTATTTTTGAACTTTCCCTCTGATAAGTATTTCTTGAATTTTGTAGGAAGTGAAGCCACTTCCTCATTATCACTCCTATTAGTTGAAGCTTCCTTCTTAGAGTTCATCTCCTTATGAGTGACCTTGAGTGCAAGAGATTTCTCCTTTTGGTAGAAACTCTAGGAGTACCTCTAAGCTCCATTCTTTATTTGAGCTTCATTTCATGTGTTAGGAGACTGCCAATGAGACTCTCAAAGGTCATGTCTTCAAAATTCAATGAAGTCTCAAGAGCATTAACTTTGGAGTCAAATTTGGCCAAAAAGCATCTAATCACCTTAATCACCATGTCTTTATTGTTAAAAGTTCTTCAAAGTCTTTTAAGCTCATTCACTATAATAGTGAACCTTGTATACATACTTGAAATGCACTCAATCTGTATAAATTTGAAATTCTCACAACTAGCAGAGAGCATTATAAGCTTTTAGGATTTCACTTTGCTTGTTCCTTTATGAGTTTCTATAAGAATATCCCATATTTCTTTAGTCAATTCACAAGTTGATACCCGGTTGAACTCCGTCTCATTGAGAGCATAAAAAATGAGATCAATTTCCTTATCATTTCTTTAAAGTCTCTTTTTTTCCTCATTGGAGTATTCTTACAGTCTAAGCACATTGCCCATAATGGGGTCCCTTGGAATGTAAGGACCATTCTCCACTATATCCCAAAAGTCATATCCATGCGATCAAATATGAAACCTCATGCGAACCTTCTATTAATTGTAGTCGGTACCACAAAAGAGAGGTGGCCTTATTGAGTAATGACCCTCTTGGAATTGTGTAAGTGTAAAATTACCAATACCTGCCATTATTGATCTTTAGCTTTCTAAATCGCAAGCTTTAACAAGAAAAGAAAGCTTGGCTCTGATACTAATTGTTGTCCCAACAATGGTCACTAAGAGGGGATGGGGGTGATGAATTAGTGTTTTGAAACTTTTCTTAGGTTTTTCAATCAAAGATACAAATTTTAAACTTTTTAAAACTCTTTTCAAGTGAAAGAAAGTAATATCATAATGTTAAAGTTTAATGAACTTTGAGTTTATGAAAAAGTTAGTTTCAAATCATGAATAATAAATTAAAAATAGAGCAGTATAAATAAAACACTAAATAAAAGAGAAGGAGAAGAGATTGATCATTTTTTATAGTGGTTTGGAGACTCCTTCTCCTACATCCACTCTCTTAATCAACTGATTGAGGTTTCACTAACATCAACCGAAGCCTCTAAGCTTTTAGTTCTTTAGAATTTATCCTAATTACAACAATTGAGTTTTAACTCTAATTACAAGAGTTTTAAAGTGATTATAAGAAATATAAGTCAAAAGACTCAATTTCAAAGATAGGTTAATGATTTTCAATAAAGATGCCTAGATAAAGTTTTCTTAAACTCAAAAGGTTATAATAAAGGTTTAAGAGTTTCAGAAAAATAAGTATGAGCAATATAGGTTAAGAACTCAAGAGAAAATGTTTTCACAAGGAATTAAATAGTTCTTGAAATATTTTAACTTTGATTTTGAAGTTGCTTTATATACCTTAGCCTTTTTATAGAAACAATAACACCTTTAACGTTCAAAAGTACAGATTGCATCATCACCAAAGGATAAAAAACTGCCAGACATCACCATACGGGCGTATAGGCCATCCACCATACTAACGTATGCGTTAGGTGAGTTTGAAATAATTATAGCCATTGAATTTGATATGGGGCTATGGTGCCCTATCTATATGGGCATATGGAATTCGCCCTAAATTACAATTTCTGTATGTACTAGCATACGAACATATAGACTTTACTCTATATGGTCATATGCAAAAGAGCATACTATCGTATGGAAGGTCTCTATATGACCGTATGCCTATTTTTTTGCAAAAATAAAACACTTTGGATCTAAAAATATTTGTTAGTTAAATCAAAGTGTTTATGAATGCATGTTAAGTCCTATGAACATATTCACATACCAAATGCTCATATCATACTTATTAAGTCATAAAAATATGTTCTTTAATTACATGACACATTAATCAAATAAACTAGACTAATGGTTTCAGAATCATAAAAATATAGAGGACAACACAATAATTTGGCAAAGGTATTATTGGCCTTCCTTGAAGGTAGATGTGAGAGCCCTGGTGAAGAAATGTCCCTCATGTCAGAAGTTTGAAAATTTTTTGAAGGCCTTAGGGATCGAACAAGTTCCCATTTTCAGCTCTTGGCCTTTCTCTGAATGGGGAATAGACATAGTGGGTCTCTTCCTAATGGCCCCTAGATAAAAAAAATTTATTGTTGTAACGGTTGAATACTTTACGAAGTGGGTTGATACAGAGCCACTAGCGATAATCATAATAAACAACATAATTAAGTTCATTTGAAAACACATAGTCTATATATTTGGGATCCTATATAAGTTAATAAGTGACAATGGGAGGCATTTCGACAATTTGAAGATTAGAAATTTCTGAGAAGTGTTTGATATTAAGCAACATTTTTCCTCTGGCACTCATCCCCAAACAAATATACAGATAAAGGTAACAAATAGAACAATCTTGTAAGAGCTGAAGTGATGGCTCAAAGGCTATAAAAGAGATTAGGTTGAAGAACCCCATCATGTACTATGAGCCTATAGGACAACCCCTAAAAATGCTATTAGAGAAACTCCCTTCACTTTGACCTTTAGGACAGAGGCTATAACTCCAGTTGATGTAGGTTTGCCCAATGGAATTTGATGGCAAAGAGAATAATAAGCTGTGAAGGATTGACCAAGATCTATTGGAAAAATTAAGGGGATAGATAACTATTCGAACTATAGCGTACAAAAATAGGGTAGAAAAATAAATCAATAAGAAGTTCAAAGTCAAGAAATTTGATGTTGGAAGTCTAGTAATGAGAAGCCTAGAAGTTATTAGCCGAAGAGGAGTAGGGAAACTGGCCTCAACATAGGAAGGTCCTTTCAAAGTCTAGCAAGTTATAGGCTAAGTTACACATAAACTTTAGATATTAGAAGGCATATATTTACCCTATACCTTGAATGTACAACATTTGAACATGTATTGTTATTAATTATTCAAATTCAATGAAAAGAAATGTATTTCGAATAATTATAAATATGTAATTTAAATTTGAAACAACTTATTTAATAGGTGAAAGTCTTTCTAAGGAAGGTAGGAAAGTTCTTGATGAAGAACGAACACTACACCATAAATAGCCTACTGCAACAAGGAGAAAATGTTGTATTAGGCCCTTTTTGTGTTATAGTTGGCATCTAAGGTAACATATTCACCATTTTAAAACTGTTAGGATTTTGGCCATTGACTTTGGGGTCTATGGCAACACTTTTTTCACCCAAAGGCAACGGTAAAAAAAATGTTTCAATAGTTGGACCTAATGCAACACCAGTTGCCGAAAAAAAAGCAAGCAACATTTTATGGACTTAAAGACAACAATTTTAACATTGCAACATTTTTTATCTATTGCAAAAATTTTTTTAATTATGTAATGCAACATTTTTTGTCCAAGTGCAACATATTTTTTATGTAAGGTAACATTTTTTTGTTCAAAGGTATTTTAATGACATAATGCAATATGAATTAAAATTATTTGCAACACTATAAAATAAAAAAAAAATACAACCATAATATTAAATAGATTAAAATATCCATAATCTTTAAAAACTTACATAAAAATTCATAAGTTAACATTCATAACTAAAATATCATAATAGAAATATCCTTAAAATATTAAAGTTCATTCTACAGAAAAATTCCATTTTCATTTGATAATATGTAATTCATTCAAAATGTTCCCCAATAAAAAAATCAATAAATCTGGAAATAAAAAAGCAAAATAATTAAGTGTTAATAAAAAACAGACCAATAATAAAAATTTTCAATATTAAAACAACTGAGCAACTACAGAAACTAAGTGCATAACCAAATTAACTTCTACTTAAATTATAGAAACTGTAGAACCTAAATCCACAAACTAAATGAAGAACTAACACTGCAGAACCAAATTAATTTCTACCACAATTATAGAACCTATAAAACTAAAAACTAAAATAACCAGAATAACTAAGGGTAGAACCTAAATTCAAAAACTAAATGCAGAACCAGCAAAACAACTACTTTATTACCAAAATAAGTCATGAAAATATTCTTTAAATATAATTTCATATAAAATCCAAAATAAACACATAATCTAACACAACTCAAATTTTATTTAAAAAAAAAAGTGGAAATGAATTATACCTCAAATAAATCCATGCAAATTTACCAGCTAAGTCGCTTCAATTTTCTTTGAAAACTAAAACAAAAAAGAAATAAGGGAAAACTTAAAGATTAGAAAAACCCATACTATCATAATTGAATTAATAACAAAGTAACATACGAGTGCAAGGCTAAATTGACATTAAAAAATAGTTCATGTGTAATAGTTCACATATAGCAACTCATTTATAATAACTCAAAGTGGCACCAAAAGAAATACAGAAGTCAGTAAATAAAAACTAGCACATCCAGAATATAGAAATGCTAAAAAGGAATAAATGAGCATGTCACACTAGATTTTAACCATGATGTATGGAGTGATATGATTCATAAAATAAAAATTGAAAAATGTTTGTATTATATATAGAAAATGAGCTCATCATTAGTCCTCAGTAGTATTCAATAAAATACCTACCATATTGATCAATACTATGAGAATTAGATTGAAGAGGGAAAATAAAAACTAGCACATCCAGAATATAAAAATGCTAAAAAAAGGAACAAAGGAAAGGGGCACACCAGATTTTAACTATGTTGTATAGAGTGATAGGATTCATAAAATAAAAATTGAAAAATGTTTTGTTATATATAAAAAATGAGCTCATCATTAGTCCTCATTAGTATTCAATAAAATAGCCACCATATTGGTCAATGCTTTGAGAATTAGATTGAGCTTTGCAAAATTAGAGATCTGAAATTTGACATTATAGTTACTATAACACCGATGACAAAAAAATAAAAATAACCAGCATAACTTACATAGATGATTTCACCTATTACTTTATCTCAAAACTCACCAAACTTCTGACTAGATGAAATGAAAATTCATCAGTGTTACAAACCTGAATTGTAATATCAAGCAAATAACTCAATGCAATAAGAATATTACATGTCCAACGACTACTTCTATTTACACACATAATATATATGTTAAATAAAGTACTATTTAATACTCTGTTGATCTCATCGAACTTGAATATTACAAGTCCAATTACTACTTCTACATGCAAAGCCATTACTTAGATTTTTCTAAAGTGGAATTATTTTCCACTTTGATATTGCTTAATTATTATTAATTCTTTATAATAATAATCAGTTGCCTTTTAAATATTTAAATTATAATATAAAGCAAACTTAAATATACATTCCTAAGCTTATTATACATGAAATTACTTTAAAATATTAATATTTCAGTAAATTTTAACTGGTGATCCATAAGTTTGAACAGAACTTACTAAAGTTGAAATATCATATGTAAAAAATTTATCCTAGTAAACTTTGTTGATCAATTCCAGAAGAATAGTGCAGTTCCAAATCGAACGCCGATAATTGGTACTCTTAGAACCTTGTAAGTGCTTTATATCTCTAGCAAATTTTTGGAAATGAAGATTATATACATTATAAGTAAAAACATGGATTACATGTAAATTAACTTCAATTTATATCAACATTTATAGTGAAAATAAAAATCAAAGGCTCCATTCCACCATATGCATTGTAAACCAAACAAAAAAATCCATACCAAAATTTCAATCTTTAAATCTGTGAGAAATTTTTCATGAATAGTCCCAACAAAAGAAAAGTGACAAATTTCTTTCATAGAGCACTTATAGAAAATAAAGGTCTGTTTCAAATCCCTTATCTAAAATCAATGTTGAGCATTCCACTAAATATCTTTAGTTTGATCTTTCTTCATAAATTCCAAGTAAATTTAGTGTATATAAAACTAAACAGTTCACATTATAAAGCCCATAAAGAACACCAATAAAATGTGTTGTTGAAACTGACCTTTGTTATATCCAATAACTTCCTCACTAATAAGCAAGAAATTGGTTTCTAATATGGTAGGACTAACACCATTAGCACCTGCTGTGTAGTAATAGAACCTAACAAGACCAAATTCAAGCATGAATATCACAAAATTTACAGGAAAAAGACATGAAGTTCTCTTTAATCTATCGCCTGACAATTTGTTAATACTTCAAAGATAAACTAGTTCAATGTCAAAGTAGCTTAAAAACACATATAATGCCCAAAATTAAGGAAAAAATAATTACCTACCTCAACCTATTCAACTTACCCTTACTTTAAGTTCGAGCAACACAAACTAGTTCTTCTACCATTACTATCATTTAACGACAAAAGTAGTACACAAGTTAAAAGCATAATATATGACATATAACGAATTCTAAAACTATACCATTGTTGACTCCAGGATAGATGCCACCAGTTTTTATGGAAGGAACATTACCATAAGACCAAAGAAAATCCCTTTCAGCCTGTAAAAAAGAAGCACACAGTCCCATCACAACCAATGACAATTTCAATTGATAGTTTCTTATAGTGAGATTTGAAAATAAGAAATCAATCTCTATGACCTATTTTTGGTATTTGTTGCTTGGGATAGATTAACCTAAAATCAAAATAAAAACTCACTAACTCAAATTAAAGAGATTAACCTAAACAAAACAAGAGAAAATATGGAAGAATAACCCATTGCATCAAATCCAATCATTTAATTCCTACCATGTTTAATTTAATAATGAACTTAATCACATTAATGAAAGAGAAAATACCATCCCACATCAAATATGTTAAAATTCTAATTGAAATCAAAATCAAACAAGAACCAATAATTTTGAATCCAAAGAAATTTCACATTGAATAATAGTTCATCAAGATTTTCTAGACCAAATCCTAGAAACTTCCACAGATCAAATATGAATATAATGAAAAAAATAAAAACCTTAAAGAATTAAAGGGAAGCAGGGGCTATGAACGAAGTAGGGAGGAATAAAGCTAATGAAAAAGGGAGTCAAAAATAGAGTGAAGAAAGTCAAAATGAAAGAATATATATGCCTTCTAGAAGACCTTTTATATTTTTAACTATTATAACATGTAATAGAAGGACATATGGAAAAAAGATTTTTTAAATGAGGTGAAACGCCATGTGGTAGAAAGAACCATCCTCGTCTTCATTGAATAAAAATGCAAAGACTTTTTTCCCTCACTAGTCACACGGAGCACCAAATGTGAAGGGTAAAAAACCTTCAAACTGTGCTAAGGCCAAGACGGAGTAACAATATAAAAGGTGTAATGAAGGTGAGGAAATGATTTTTGAGTAAACACAGAAGGGGAAGGAGTAAAAAAATTTGATGAAAATCAATGAACGAAGTAGATTTCAAGCCTTAAAGGGTGAACGAAAGTTGTCAAACTACTGACAGCTATCTAATTGAGAAAACTTGCTAAGGAGCATTAGAAAACTTAAGAATAAAGAAGAAACCAAATAATAATTGTAAAGCAAACAAAAAATCATGAACAAGTGGAAGCTATAAGAGACCCTCAGTTCTAGAAGTTATCCAACTAAGAACTCAAATAGAGAGCCCTTTGCTCTAGGCTGAATAAAGGGGGCCTCTAATATGGGTCTGGTTAAGATGCAATGAGCCTAAGCCCAAAAAGCAATGCAATAGTGGCCTAAAAAGGCCAAAAAATGAGCAAAGCTCAAAACACTCAAGTGAAGACAAAAGTGAGCCCACAGAAGGATGCCTCTTCACAAGATGAAGAAACCTTCATCATAATAGTCTAAATTGAATGATCTGAAGGATAATCTCTAAGACACATGTCATTCACCAACAAGAAGACCTTTGTCCTATGCTGTAGGCTCTAAACATATGGCAGAACCTCATAGAGACATCTATCCACCATGGAAACCTAACAAACACTAAAAATACTTCATTCTAGCACATATTTCAAGTTATATAAAACCTACACCGAACTTTCCAAATCCCTAATCTGTTACATTCTATTCTATAGGGCTCTAAGGAGTCCAAGGTAGTTTTCAACCTTCAAATTTTGGCTTGAGCATTTAAGGGTCTTTGCTAGGCACAAAGCTTAACCCTCTAGCTCATATGTGTTCATTGTGTAGGCCCATTGATAAGTCATATGTCCTGTTCAATCTAAGGAGATCAAAAGTTTTTTTTAGGCCTATCAAACATCAACTCAACCACAAATCATTAAAAAAAAAAAAGAAAGATAGACCAGCCTAAACCTTGAAATTAATTTGTAGTAATAAAATTAGAGAAAGGTTAATCACTTACATAGCCAATTAAAATTCTAATATAGGAAAATATGCAAAATTCAGTGTTCATAAAAGGATAAAAGTTGATATGAAATTCTTAAAATTAAAAAAAAAAAAAAAACTTTTTGGTGGCATTTGTAAAATTGAAAATTAAGTGTTTAATACAACAAGTGGTACATTCTTTAAGTTGCAAAAAATTTGAAAAATCCTAATCACTTAATGTATTCAGCTTAAATTTTAAGTTAAAAATTTTAACTTATAATTTTAATTCGTTTTTGGCATAATATAAACTTTTAAGTCAAAGTTATCAAATGGACTTAAAATCATTAAGTGTTGAATGAAATTAAGTTGGATTATTAAACACCACCCTTGTCTGACAAAATAATTACCCTAGATATATTAGTTGCACTAGTTTGAAATTTAAATTGTATTTATGATTCTGAATATAAGAAATCACACACTTTAAAAGAAGTCATAAAATCATAAAATAAAATAAAATAAGTTAAATAATGATGAGCCTGACCACTCTAAAATATGTGGATTGAACTTCTTTTCTAGACTTGAATCTAGGTAAGATTTATAATATAAGAAACTATGATTAGAGGGCCTAGCTCAGATTCTATTGAGGAATAATGAGGACAATCAATCAAATCTAAAAATTAAGGTTTGGCCACAAAGCAATCCTGGTCGCACTAAGGTTTAGCTCTAAGGAAAACAGTCGTGTACCACCTAGTTGCACTAGAATTTATAAGTTCTATTCTAAAAGAAAATAGTTGTGTCAAAGGTTCAAAATTTTTGTCAACTATCCTAAAATCTTCTAGTTCCAAATGGTTGTTTGGACTTTTTTATTCCATTCAACATGGTTATTTAGTCGTGAGACTTGTAAAGTAAATGATAGTCAAGAATTTGAAGTCAAGTTGAAAATATGTAAGGAAATTTGATAATTCTTCTCATATTAGTTCCATAAACTCTTATAGGAAAAAATTCTAGTCATCATGATTTTTTTTATAGCATTCAAGCCCTGAACAATGAAACATCAAGATGATTTAATGGTTGAGACTAGTGAAGTAAATGATGGTCAACAATTTAAAGTCAAGAAGAAAATATACAAGAAAATTAGAGAATTGTTTTCAACTCTTAAAGGAAAATTTTGACTCTTCAATATTTTTATAATAGCATTCAAACCTTACATAATGTGACATTTTGATGTGAAGCAATTGAATTTGGAAGTTTGGATTTTACTAATGATCAAGATGATTTATTGGTTGAGACTTGTGAAGTAAATAATAATTAAGAATTTGAAGTTAAGAATTTGATCACTTAGATTTGATTGATATTGATGCAAGATTTTAAAATCAGTTAATGTGACTTGAGAATTGTCTAATAGCCCTTTATTAAATAGATTGTCAATTAAATTGTCAAAGTTATGTCATCAAATCACCTGTTAGATCTGGGAGTTTGTTATAACATTTAAAATTATGTGCATGCAATTTGAACTATTTTTGTTGTATTTATATTTTCTCTTCTATTTTTATATTGGTAATGTAATACAAAGAAAGGAAATCTTAGGATGCCTCAATCACTTGGCTAAGGTTTTTTACTTCATAACTTTCGTACAAATGCATACATGTTTAGTTTCATAGGATAGCCCATCTAGAATAAAGGTCAGTTTATGTTCTTGATATATTTGTACTAGATAAGATTATGAAGGAAATGAAATCAGCCTTACTATTCTGGCTACCTTACTAGCATTTTTTTCCCTTCTTTATTCTTCTACTGTTAATGTACCTATAGTTTTATTTGTGCCCAAATTCTATTTTTTTGGAAATTAACTTATTAAAAGCCTAAAAGCCCATTATTTTTTTGAATCCTCAAGAAAGCCTAAGAGATAATGATCCACTTTGTGCAAACTTAGAGATTAAGATTAATAAAGAAGATTCTAGAAATAGTGGCTTAGTGAAAAAGAAAGAAAATTTTAGAAATTGATGCTTGAGAAGAAATTAAGGTAATGTAAATTAACTCCTTGAAATTGACGACTCCTTAAATGAAGCGGTGGCTTAGGGAATAAGCATCAGAGGAAAAAAATGTGAGATCATCCAATCATCAAACATAGAATATCAACTCAACACAACCATAACAATTTTTTAGTTAATCATTATATCTTTAGCTCTCCTTTACATCTTACTATAAATTTCATTTACTTCCTCAATCTTTCAATTCCTTTACTGTAACCCAAAATTAAAAAAAAAATCAATACAAGTAAGCTTTGCATTTTCTTTCAAATTCATATTGTTATTTGTAATTTTAATCTTGTGAAATCTAAACAAAGTGTGGTGAAGGTGTTTAAAATCCATAATCATTTTAATTAGAAGTCATATAAATTTAATTTTGAGGAATTACTCCTCTGGCATGCTTGCAAATAAAAAAAAGAACCAACACTCTTTTTGGCACTGCCAGTGGGACAATCATTTCATAAGATGTTAAGATTTTCAAGATTCATCCAAAAAAGCGCCTGAGAAATTTGGTGATTTAAGATTTATGGCTTGTTTAGGATTTAGGGTTTAGGGTTGAGGACCCTTTAGAGAAAGATTCATGTGGCCCAAGTTCATTATACCATATCCTTTGATGAGTCTAACTATCATAAAAAAGATATATAAATGCAATTGTATAAATCTTACTAAAAAAAGGTTTCTACAAATGAAAAATTAAGGGTAAGTTTTTTATAAAAAGGACAAGTGTCACAAAGGAATGGAACACTCAAATGTAAATAAAAAAATATATTTGTATTCCATAAGAATTTGTAAATGATCAGACTACCAGAACCAAGTGAAGATGTTGCAACAATTAGCAAAAGGGCCTAGTTTATATTTCTTTTATATGATTATACCATACTCAACTCAACAAAGCCTTAATCCAAAGTTAGTTGGAATTGGTTGTATGGATTCACTTTCTGCACTTAGGGCGATCATAAACCATATCATTGAAAAGATGTAAGGCCTCAAAATCATGTTGGATGACTCCTCTAAAGGTAAGCTTAAGTCTACCCACTCTTTTTTTTAATCACATCTACTGTAAAAGTGATCTAATTTTTTAACTGGTGTACCTAAAGGTCTATGACTCACATGCCCAAACCATCTAAGTTTTCCTTCTCTTAACTTGTCCTCTACTGGAGCAACTCTGATTTTGTCTCTGATATACTCATCACGGGCTCTATCCATTCTAGTATGGCCACACATCCATCTTAAATTTCTCATCTCTGCCATACTAAAATTAGAGACTTGTTAAACTTTTATAGCCTAATATTTGCTCCCATATACCATATCAAGTCTTATTATAGTGCAATAAAAATTTTCTTTTAATTTATGTGGAGACTTTTGATCACATAATACTCTGAAAGAACGCTATTTCATCCACCTCTCTTTGATCCAAAGAGCAACATCCCTTTACAACCTCTATCCTCTTACAAGATAAAGCCTAAGTATTTGAATTGTGTGCTTTAAGGTATGGCTATGCCTTCTTAGGACACTTTCATCTGCTCCTTTCTACTACCTTCACTAAATTTATATTGCATATACTTAGTCATCTTTCAACTAATTTTGAAACCATTCATCTTAAGTGTACTTCTCCATTTTTTTAGCTTCCCCCAATTCCTGCTCAAGTCTCATTTATGGGCACTATATCATCAGCAAAGATCATCCACTAAGGGATATCCTCTTGCATGCCCTATGTCAATTCATCCATAATAATAATGAAAACATGAGGGCTTAAAGTTGATCCTTAGTGTAATACGATCGTGATAGAGAAGTCCCTTATGTCATCTTCGATCGTGCATAAGCTAGTAACCCCCTCCTCAGACATCACTACAAAAAATTTTACATTTACTGACGCCATTTACTGACGCATTTACTGACTCCAAAAATAACAATACTGACCAACTACTGACGGAAAAAAAAAACAAAATTTAATTAATTACTTACTCTTTACTGACGCAAAAAATGCGTCAGTAAAGAGTCAGGAAAAAAAAAATTTTACTGACACAAGTTTGCGTCAATAAAGCGTCAGTAAAAAAAATGAGCGGGAATCAATTATTTTACGTAAAGTCGCACGGAAAAATAACATTACTGAAGCATTTTGGTGTCAGTAATTCGTCAGTAAAAAAAATAAAATTATTACTGACTCAATTTAGGCGTCAGTAAGAAAGAAAAAAAATTTTTTACTGATGCAATTATTGCGTCAGTAACTTTAAATTATAAAAGACCCCCAACCCAGAACATATTCATTTTCACAGCGTCAAACACATTAAAACCCACCATCGCCAGCTGCGAAACCCACCGGTGACCGCCGTTCTTCGCCGCTAACCAACTCTCCACGCCGACCGGTCAACCCACCACCAGCTCCTCCGACGTCCATAGCAACGCTAACCCGCCATCGCAAGGTTAGTTCTTCAATTTTTTTAAGGTTTTTGGATTAGATTAAATGATTGACGGTTATTAAACTTAAGGGTGTTCATGTGGTAATGTGGGTTGTCTTTGAAAGGCTTAAACTTTAATTATAATTATATGGTGTATTATGAATAGAACTCAGTAGGTGTATAAATTTTGGATTCTTGATTAATGAGTATTTACTCTGCTGTTTGACAATTAATAAAATCATTTTCAGGCAAAATATGCTTCATTTTTTGGACCTAACATCACAGCTGAA
>CAOJBK011016159.1:0-11934 GCA_948294925.1 Codiaeum variegatum | reverse complement strand
CTTTTTCCTTTATCTATATATAGAATCCTATTTCTTACATAGTCTTGTAAGTCATGAGTGACGTCTAGCATAACATATCTCGACTACCTAAATAGGAATGAATATTGATGATCAAGTCAATGATTATATAACATGGACCATCGATCATAGTTACCATGCACTCAAGTCTCTTCATTACGGATTTTCGATCTTAGTTAGAGTCATGGATTTGTCAAACTCTATATGCTTCAATCATATAACCACTTCCAAGTTCTAATCCTTGATATTCTCGATTCCTACTCGAAACAACTTTCTAGTGAATCTTGTCCACCTTGGCCAAGGATTTCATATCGAGGAGAATTAGAAGTCATAGGATTCCTTACTTGTTTACCTAAGTTAATTAATTCTTTCTTGGAGAACATTTATCTCAATATATCACTGAATACAGCCACCACATGCCATATACCTTAACATGGCTAGCAGAAGTATGTAAGTTGTAACAAACTGCATCCGCCAATCTATTAGATAAATTCCTCCTCAAGTCAAAGGACTATATGAACAACTATGACCTAGACGATTAAATATTGACTGTGGTAAAACCCATGTATTCATCGTCTAACGTCACCTGTTCAACTTACTCATCATATGAGAGTCCACATGTTGTCACGACATCACATGTCTGTAGCATGAGACTCACTACCTCCATTATCATAAGTATCACATACTTACAATGGATGACAACAGTGGTGATGGTCTTCCGAATTTTTGATGTCCCATTGATAATTCTATGACCATGAATAAGTTTTATAGCATTATTACAATGAGAACCTGTCACTCATATTCTTAACTTCTTAAGAATAGATTCTTATACAAAATGCTAATGGAACATATATAAATTATAATAAATGTGGAATTCATTTAAATAAAATATATATTTTATTATCATTGGGATTCAATTATTACATTTACAATGAGTTCTTGGGCATACAGGTCTAACAGATAATGCAATCGAATTTTGCTTTTTAGAAAACCATGATACTTACATGCCTCTTAGAAATTTACATGTACCGCTAGTGCTTTTCCTGTCGAACTTAAATCCACTAAAATCAACATTTGAATATCCAACCAAATCCAAATAAAAACCTTTTAGATACCTCAAACAAAGGTTTGGTGTATTTTCTAGGTACCTTAGGATTCGTTTGACACATGCAAGATGGGATTCCGTATGATTCGATTGGAATCTAGCACACATGCAAACATTATGCAAAATATCTAGCCTAGATGCAGTCAAGTACAACAATGAACCTATCATGCTCCTATAAAGTTTAGTGTTTATGAAATTACTGTTGGCATCCGCATCTATTTTAACCGTTGTGCTCGTAGGAGTGTTATGTGGTTTTGCCTCATCCATGTCAAACTTCTTGAGCAATTCCTTGGCATATTTTGTTTGGTGGACTAAGGTGTCATGCTCCAATTGCTTAATTTGCAATCCCAAGAAGAAGTTGATTTCTCTCGTCATGATCATTTCAAATTCACCTTGCACGCAATTAGAAAAGTCCTCACAAAGCAACTCATTATTATCACCAAATATAATATCATCAACATAAATTTGAACAATTAAAGTGTCTTGCCCTTGGTTTTTAATGAAAAGTGTGGTGTTAACTTTGCCTTTCGTAAAACCATTTTTAATAAAAAAGTTGTTCAACCTCTCATACTAAGCTCTAAGAGCTTGTTTTAAACCATATAAAGCTTTTTAAGTTTGAAAACATTGTTTGGAGATTTGAAATCTTCAAAATCGGAAGGTTGTTCAACATAAACTTTTTCTTAAATAAAACTATTTAAAAAGGCTCTTTTGATATCCATTTGAAAAAATTTAAAGTTTTTAAAACATGCAAAAGAAAGAAACATTATAATTGCTTCTAACCTAGCTACGAAAGCATAAGTTTCATCGAAATCAATATATTTCTCTTGTGAATAGCCCTTCATTGCCAAACAACTATTGTTCCTTATCATATTTCCAGATTCGTCAAGTTTGTTGAGTATAAGGATGAAGCACAAACATCAACATAATTATGGCTGAAATTTTTTTAAAGCAACTAATCAGTATAAGTTATATATATATAATTTTTTAAGCTCATAAATTATATATATTATTACAAAGATTAGAACTGGAATTGTCTTATACTAAAAAAGTATATTTAATTTTATGTAAATTTTCACATTCATGATTTTTTTTTTCTTATCAAAATATAATTTTTTTTTTACATATGCAGATTGTTAGAATTTAAAAACCAACAAGATACACAAAATTCTTTTTGTATTTAAACTTTTAAAAATTCTACCATGATCAAATACTTCAAATTGTGTGATTGTAAATTTTTAATTTTCTTCTTCACAATTAATTCAATTGGGTATGGAAAACAATACCATAATCTTCAATAACACTAAATTATAGATTTTCAAAAGTGTCCAATTTGAAATGAATTTGTTCAACTAATGTAACTAAATAAATATAAGAAAAGTTTTCTTTTTTTTTTTTAAGCAAAAACACAAATTAAATAATTAAATAATGTAAATATAAATTAATTTGACAAGGAGGGAGGAGAATCTAATACCTGTTTTTGTTGAACTTTGTAGACAGACTAATAAAATTTCTCTTTTTTCAATTGTAGAGAGAGAAAGAGACTATTTTTTTTTCGCCAATTAACACGAAGGGATTCTATTAGTTTTTTTTAACGTGCTGAATATTAATGGGCCATTGAAACATTTTCTTGGACTCTTAAAATTTGTAAATGGCTATTTTAGTTTGCAATGGCCTTTTTCTTTGAAAGAAGTTTATAATGGCCTTAATTATAGAATCCCACTACATATATTACTTATCATACATGTATATCCCTATTTTTAGAAAAGACAAATTGACAGTGGCCAAGTCCACTGTGGGCCTTAGAGCAACTTCGTCCTTGGTTGCAGAAGACCCAGTTGGTTACAATAACGGGATGATACTTTGGTCTTGGCATTGGTGTCCACACTTGACTCCTCTCAAATTGATTGATCTCCTCTTATATAGCTAGTGCCTAATGCTCATATTCAATAGCTTCTTCCATGCCTTTGGGCTCCACCAATGATAAGAATGTCACCTTGTTCTCACTCCTTGGGTAGAATTTCTAATGATTTGAGCCTCCTTGACTGTATTCCTCACCCTTGGATGTTGAGTCTCCCTTTGTTGTGAAGTGGCTTGAATTTCCATGTTCTCATTGGATTGCACCTCCACTTCATCAACTATTGGCACCACATCTTTTTGGTTCATTGAGTCTTCACTAGGCTTTGGTTGCTCATGCCTCTTCTCTTCCAAGGTTAGGTCATCTATCATGTCCTCAATTGCTTCTACATGGTTATCATTCCTTACTACACACTTAGATGTAAATTCATCAAAAATAACATGAATGGATTCTTCAACTAAGAGTATCCTCTTATTGAAGGCTCTATAAGCCTTAGTTAGACTAGAATAACGAAGGAAGATTGCTTCATCCGATTTAGCATCACATTTTTCCAAGTTATCTTTGCCATTATTATGCACATATCACTTGCAACTAAATGCATGAGAGTATGATATATTGGGCTTCTTACCTTTTCATACTCATAAGGGATCTTTTTTAGTATGGGTCTAATCATAGCCCTATTAATGATGTAGCAAGAAATGTTCATAGCTTTGGCCCAAAAATATTTAGGCAAATTATTTTCACAAAGCAAGGTCCTAGTCGTTTCTACTAATGATCTATTTCTCCTCTCGACAACATTATTTCGTTGAGGAGTCTCAGGTGTGGAAAACTTATGCTCAATGCAATATGTTTCAAATTTTGAATTTTCAAATTCGGTTCCATAATCACTTTTTATGTATGTAATGGAATAACCTTTTTGATTTTGTAAAGAGATTGCTAATTCCATGAATGCACCAAATGCATCACTTTAATGAACAAGAAACAAAACACATGTAAAACGTGAGAAATCATCAACAATAACCAAACAATAATGCTTACCGCCAAAGCTAGATGTTCTAATTGGACCAAATAGTCAAGATGTAAAAGTTGTAATGGTCTAGAAGTTGAAATCACATTTTTAGGTTTAAAAGAAGTTCTAGAGTGCTTTCCCTTAGCACATGCATCAAGAACACTTTCATTTTTGAAAATTAATTTTGGGCAAACCTTTTACTAAATCATTTCTTGAAAGTTTGGATAGAACATCCATACTTGCATGGCCTAATATCCTATGCCATAAAGTAGGATCCTTATCCTTTGAGGAAAATAAACAAAGATGGAGGATTTCTTGATTGCTTCCACCATGTATATGTTGCCCTTGCATTAACTAATAAATGCAATTTTGTTTCTTTTAATGTCATTGAGTTCACAAATGCGGGAATAAAAACAACTCTATAAATTTTATCACACAACTTACTAACACTTAGCAAATTATACCTCAAATTATGTAAAATGAGAACTTTGAAAATGATAAAATCATTGTTACCTATTGTGCCAACTCAATAAATTTTACCTTTGGACTTATCAGTAAAGCTCACATTTCCTCCATTTTTTCTTCTAGCTTGATAAACTTTCTCTTATCTCCAGTCATGTGCTTTGAACATCTGCTATCAATCACCCATTTCTCTTGCTTGGATTTGATGATAGCTTACACAAAAACTCAACTCTTTGTTGGTACCCATGTTGTCATGGGTCCATTCTTGTTAGTTCCATTAGGAACCCATTTACCCTTAGAAATGTAATTGGCATTCTTAGGGATGTCCTTGGAATCCTTAGGGATGTCCTTGGAGCCCTTAGGAATCCATTCCTTTCTAATAGTATATGGTCTCTTAAGCCTAATAGGTCATGTTCTTGGTGCATGACCATAAAATTTACAATAGTTGGACTTAATATGCACCTTATTTAAAAAAATCTTTTTAGTGAAACATGTATTGCAAATTTTCTCTTTTTTCTTAACATTGTAACCAATGTCGACTTTGTCATACACACCTCTTTAAGACATTAAGATTTCATCTAGAATCTTGCTCCCATTAAAGAACTTCTTTAGAAGTCCCTTGGAGTCTTCTAGTTCTAGTTCTATCTTGATTTTCTCTTCCTTGAGGCTATCAAATTCATTTTGCAAATAATTTAGTTGAGTCACGGGTTTTTGTTTTTCACTTTCAAAGATTTAAAGCTATTACTCTTCTCATGCTCTTTTTTCAAATAATGCAAATCCTATTTCAAAACTTTGTTTTCTTTTACAATTAAAACATAATCGGTCATGTGTTCATCAAATACATTTTGAAGCTCATTAAAAGAATAAGTTTGGGGGTTTACCTCATCATCTTCTTCAATGGTTTCCTCTTATTCCATCAAGTACAAGTTTGCCACCTCATTTCCAGTGGATGATCTAGAATCATCGCTTCCACTCCAAATGGCATATGCTTTATCTTTGCTCTTGTATGAACTCTTCTTTTCCTTGCCTGTCTTAGCCTTGTAGACATAGCAATGTTTCCTAATGTGTTCGGGCTTATTACATTCATAGTAAACCACATCATTGCCCTTGTCCTTAGCTTTATCACTCTTTGACTCCTTTTTCTTGAACTTGCCCTTTGATAAGTATTTCTTGAACTTCTCTAACAAGTAGAGCTAGTTCATCATTATCACTCTCTTCACTTAGAGCTTCCTTCTTAGAATGCTTCTTCTCATGAGTGACCTTAAGTGCAAGAGGTTTCTCCTTTTTGGTGGGGGCACTCGAAATACCTCTAAATTCCTTTCTAGATTTGGGCTTCATTTCATAAGTTAGGAGAACACCAGTGAGATTCTCCAATGTCATATCTTTGAAATCTGGTGAAGTCTCAATTGCATCCACCTTTCCATTAAATTCCATCGAAAGACATCTAATGATTTTGAAAACCATATCATTGTTGATGAATGTCCTCCCAAGAGCCTTGAGCTCATTCACTATAGTAGTGAACCTTGTGTACATGCTAGAGATGGATTCATTCTCCATATACTTGAAATTCTCAAAGCTTTCAGATAGCATAATGAGTTTTAAGGATTTCACTTGACTTGTTCTTTCATGAGTATCTCTAAGAGTTTCCCAAATCTCTTTAGCCATTTCACAAGCCGATACCCGGTTGAACTCCATCTCATTGAGGGCACAAAAGATGATATCTATTGCTCTATCATTTCTTTGAAGTTTCTTCTTATCATCATCAGTGTATTCTTTCAGTCTAAGCACATCGCCGGTGATGGGATTCTTTGAAGTGTATGGACCATTTTTTACTATATCCCAAAGATTATATCCTTGAGAACAAATGTGAAATCTCATCTAAACCTTCTGTTGATTGTAGTTGGTTCCATAAAATAGAGGTAACCTTGTTGAGCAATGACCCTCTTAGAATGGTGTATGTGCGGAATCACCAAAACCTGCCATTGTTGATCATTAGCTCTCTAAATTGTAAGATTTAACAAATAAGAAAGCTTGGCTCAAATACCAACAATGGAAACCAAGAGAGAGTGGGGGAGCGGGTGAATTGGTGTTTTCAAAATTTTGGATTAAACAAACAAACTTATCAAGTTTTAATCCTTAGAAAAACTTTTTCAATTAAGAAACAAGTTATATAAAGAAAATAAACTTGAGAACAAATTTCAACACACCAATGCAACACAAAACACAACATATAATGAAAGGCAATAAACAAAGAGATAGATAAAAGAGAATGCTCAGTTTATAGTGGTTCAGAGTCCTTCTCCTATGTCCATTCTCTCAATCAAACTGATTGAGGTTCCACTATCACCAATCTAAAGCTTCTAAGTTTCTACTTCTCTGGGATTTCGTCCAAGTACAATGAACGAAGTACACAACTCCAAATACAAGTGTTTTTACAAAAGTTTCAGGTCAAAAGACTTGTTTACAATTTTGTAGGTTAAGGATTTTCAATAAAGAACCTAGCTAATGGTTTTCTTAAACCTAAGGGTTTATAATGAAGTATTGAAGGTTTAAGAAAAAAAAGAAAAATTTAGCTTGATGAGCACATGAATCAAGAACAAAGAGTAAGAATTGCAATGTAATAGTTCTTCTTAGTTCTTAACTTTATTTCTAGTAAATATTTATATAAGTTTGCCATCTTAGAGCCAAAAACTTGTCTCCAATGTTAAAAAAGTATTGATGATGTTATTTACAATGGATTCTGACAAGTTGGATACAGGTGTATGGGCCTTGATTGATACAGGTGTATCCGGTAGGTGCATTTGAATTTAATAGTCATTGGATTCCATAGGGGTGTATAGAGCTCTGTTGATACGAGCATATCCATTTGCCCTAAAATTCCAAAAGGCCTTTGGACTGGCATACGGTCGTATAGATTGTCCTCTATACGATCGTATTCTCATTTGTATATGGGCATATAACTCATTCTATATGGCTGTATCCACCTGTTTCTGCACTTTGTGAAAATACTTTGATTCTAAATTGATTGTTAGTTCATTCAAAGTGTATAGGCATAAAAAATAAGTGTATAGGCATCAATAAACATATCATACTCATAAATTGCTCAAACAAACTTAATTTTGACAAAATATATCATTTTAAAGGAAAACTATTATATATGTTTTAGAATCATCAAAATATGGAGGACAATAATTATCGAGATCTGAATAAGGAATGCCCCAAGGATGATCTTCTATTACCTCACATAGACCTTCTAGTCGATGCACTAGTTGGTTCAAAGATGATTTCCTTAACCGATTTGGCCGCGAGGTATAATCAAATCCTAGTTCATCCTCTAAAAAAGGAAAATTAGCTTTTACCACAGAATGGGGCACTTACTACTACAAAATAATGCCATTTGGGTTGAAGAATGCCAGAGCCACCTATCAAAGAATGGCTACTACAGTTTTCCATAATTTGATGCACAAAGGAGTGGAGGTCTACGTTGACATGGTCATTAAAGGTGCTACTACCAAACAACACCTACAAGCACAAGAGAAGTTCTTCCTTAGACTTCGACAATATAATCTCAAACTCAATCCTAACAATTGCATATTTAGAGCCTCATCTGGGGTGTTCCTAGGTTATATGGTTAAGAAGAAGGACATTAAGGTTGATCTAGCCAAATATAAGGCCATTTTAGACATGCCACCTCCTAAAACTAAAAAAGAGATAAGAGGCTTTCTAGGCCTTCTTCAATACATTAATCAGTTTATTCATCAGTTAACATACACTTGTGGATTGATATTCAACAATCTCAATAAAAATTCCTCTAAATAGTGGAATGAGGAATGTTAAAAGCCTTCTATTAAATCAAGAAGTACCTCCTGAACCCACCACTCCCATAGCCTCTTAGGCCTGGCCAACCACTATTGCTCTATCTGATAGTCACCAATGAAGCCATGAGTGCAATGCTAGCATAAAATGCCCTAGATTCCCACAAGGAGAATGCCATCTACTACTTGAGTAAAAGGATGCTGGCTCATGAGCTCAAGTACAAGTACATTGAAAAGCTCTGCTTAGCTTTGGTATGGGTTTGTCATACACTGAGGCATTATCTAGGGGCATACATCACACATGTCCTCACTGGCCAAAGTCCATTAAAATACCTTATAGATAAGCCTATTCTAGACAGCAAAATGGCTAGATGGATGGCACTCCTAGCATCCTATGACCACAAGTATATTTAGAGGAAAGCCATTAATGGTAGTGTCATCACCGACCAACTGGTTGCTACCCCAACTGATGAATATTAGGAAGAACCTGAGTTTCCTAACAAGGACATTCTACTTCTACAAAATGAAACATGAAAACTATATTTTGATGGAGCCTTCAATCATAAAGGTTATGGTGCCAGAATGGTGTTCCTTACACCTATTGGTGAAAACTTTCCTTAAACAGTCAAATTAGACTTTGAGGTAATGAACAATGAAGCTAAGTATGAAGTATGTGTATCTGGACTAGAATTAGCTCTTCAGATTGGCATGAGAAACTTGGAAGTTTACGATGATTCTAATCTCATTGTCCCCGAAGCCTTGGGTAAATGGAAAATCAAGGAGGAGTTATTGGTTCCTAACCATAAGCACCTCGAAGAGTTGGCTAATAGCTTTGATGTCTTATCCTTTCATTATCTACTAAGAACTCAGAACAAGTTTGCCGACACACTGGACACCCTTACATCGATGATAGAAATATGTGATGGGTTCATTATCTGTCCTATTTCGATAAGCATCAAGCGATAACTAAGTTTTTAAGATCACTACATGAACATCAAAGAAGTTAAGGAAAAGCCTTGGTATTGGGAAATTTATGTCTACCTCACAAAAGGTGAATATCTTGAAGGTGCCTCTAAATAAAAAAGGAGAACCATAAGGCAACTAACTAGCGGGTACATCCCCAGAGGTGACATCCTTTATAAGAAAACCTGGAATGGCATTAACCTTATATGTGTTTTAAATGAAGAATCCAACAAAATCATGGAAGAAATCCATGGTGGGACAAATGGCACCCATATGAATGGTTGGGCATTGTCTCAAAAAATCATGAACCAAGGATACTATTGGCTTACCATGAATGCAGATTGTGCAAAGTTTGCCAGAAGATGCCCTAAGTGTTAAGAATATGTAAAGATCTAGAGGCTTCCCTCTTCACCTCTCAATGCAGTTTCCACTAATTAGCCATTTGCTGTTTTGGGTATTGACATCATCGGTAAGATTTCACCAAAGTCATCTGCCGACCACGAGTACATCTTCGTGGCCATAGACTATTTTACCAAATAGATTGAAGCCACCCTTTATTAAGTCTTAGATTCAAAGAAGGTGGCCCAATTCATCAAAACTAACATTATCTTAAGGTATGGTATCCCATATGAGAACATCTCAGTCAATGGCTCTCACATCCAGAAAGAGGTAGTCACTCTCCTAAAGAAGAGAAAAAATTGAACATCATAGGTCTTCCTCATACAGATTTCAGACCGATGGCGCAGTCAAGATTGCCAATAAAGCACTAAAAAACATGCTTTAGAAGATTATCAGTAACCATAAAAGTTAGCACCTACATCTTCCAAGCGCCTTGCTCAGGTATAGAACCACATATAAGTCGGCTACCAGAGCCACACCATACTCATTAGTCTATGGTATGGAAGCAGTCCTCCCCATAGAGTTAGAAATTCAAATAGCAAGAGTTCTACAAGAAGCTCATATCTTTGAACTCAACTGGGAACTAGCAATAAGCATATTATGATCAACTCAACTTGATTGATGAGAAAAAGGTTGGAAGCACTTCACAACACATAAAACTACCAGATCAGGCTTGCCAAACATTTTAATAAATGGGTTTGAAGTCACAATCTTCAGGAAAGTGACCCTGTCCTCAAAGAAATCAGACAAGTCGTGCAAGACCCTCGAGGGAAATTCAGACCTCCTTATAGTGGACCATATGTAATCAACAAGATCATGTGAGGTAGAGGTGTCATACTGACAAACTTCAACAACAATGAATTCAACCATTCAACCAATCTCGATCAGCCCAAGAAGTACTTCATATAGTGTTTTTATTGCATGAGTATGTGTTTAGGCATCATCACATTTCTGTAACAAGAATTACATGGACATGATTCTCTAAAAATTACCATGTACTTCACTTTTCAAAAATCTATTGTAAGGAGATACGTAGACTGCCTTTAGAGGCACGATCCAAAGCATTCAATAAAAATCAAATTTTCATGTCATTCGGGCTCTTTAACATTGCATGCAAGAGTTAAAAGCAAATAAACAAAATTTGAAAAAAGAAGGGAAAAGGTTCAATTTTGACCCCAATGTTTATCAGGTATACCACATTACCCCTAAATATTTTTGAAGGATCAATTAAGCCCCTAACATTATGAAAAATGGTTCAAATTAGCCTAATGTTGGTAATTTGATGTCATGGCTCCCATTTCTGATGATGTGGCACCCATTTTTGATGATGTGGAACCCATTGTACTTATTTTTAATGACGTGGCACCCATTAATAACGTTGGGCTAATTTGCACCATTTTTTATAACTTTAGGGGCTTAATTGATCCTTCAAAAATATTTAGGGGTTATATGGTATACATGATAAAGTTAGGGTCAAAATTGAACTTTATCCCAAAAAAAAATACTAATACTCACTAAGCTAAAAACCTACATTGGAGGCTTAGGCAAAATTTAGGTTACAACCTGCTAGACTGAAAACCAAAAAGGCGGTCTAGGCAACAATCAAGGTAGCTCACTAAGTTGAAAACCCAAAAAGGGCGGTTAGACAAAAGTAAGAGCTTAATAAATAAAATACATTTTATTGAGATTTTATTCATCTTTTGGAACATCTAAAATAATATATTTGAGATAGAAATCCAAAAGTAAATAAAAGTCTTATTTTCTTCCTAAGTCTAAACTTAGACTCAACCCTCAATCTCAGTCAAGAGAACATATTGCTTTGCCTTCTCTTTAGGCCAACAAGCCATAATCCGCCACTTAAGATATACTTGGAGTTTGCCATAGTCATCACCTGGAATCACCATGGCTCTCCCAAAGTCTCTAATTGAATGAGAGAAAATAACTCTAGCCACTCGATCATTCACTAAGGTTGCTTCAAACAATGGGCCATTTGAAGGCACATCCGGATCATGTCCCATCAGCAAATAATTCGAGTAGCCTGATGCCAAGTCACATTCTTAAAACCAAGAAAATACACAAGCTTGCACCCTTGACTTCTCAATATGAACTGATTAATGGTATACTAGTCAGGTTTCTATAGCTAATCACAAGGGCTCAATTCCATTAACCTACTAATAAAATCCATCTCAGAGTCAAAACGGATAACAATCTTTTGAGAACGATACTAAGATGCATAGTAGCTTGGTCTATCAGGTCCAGGAACAATCTTGAAATGGTCTCTCGACCAAATCTGAAAGGAATACACAAA
>CAOJBK011015042.1:0-15936 GCA_948294925.1 Codiaeum variegatum | reverse complement strand
TTTCCTTTGTAATAACCTTTCAACTAACGGACATTAGTCCCATTCCCTTTGATGAATTCTCTACTAATTCTCTATTTAATGCTTTGGTTAATAGATCTGTTATGTTATCCTTTGACTTTACATAGTTAATAGAAATAACTTCAGTAGAGATTAGTTTTTTAATAGTATAATATCTATGACGAATGTGTCTATACTTATCATTATACATGTTGCTTTATGCCCTTCTGATAGCAGACTAACTATCACAATGTATGTATATTGTTTGCACAATATTTTGCCATTTTGGAATACCCTCTACGAAATTTTGAAGCCATTTTGCTTCCTCGCCACATTTATCTAAAGAAATGAATTTTGATTCCATTATAGATCTGGCAATTACCATTCGTTTAAATGATTTCCCCGATACAGCTGCACTAGCTAGTCTAAACACATTGTCACTAGTAGACTTTGAGTCTTTCGTATCTGAGATCTAATTAGCAACAGAATATCCTTATAATATTATTGGTTCTCCAGTATAGTGCATCCCATAATTACGAGTATGTCGTAGATACCTAAGTACTCTTACGATAGCTTTCCAGTGATCAACACCTAGATTACTCGTATATTAGCTTTCTAGTTATCAACACATGGATTACTCGTATATTTTCTAAGTTTGCTTATTGTATATGTTAAGTCCAGTCTTGTACAACTGGTTAAGTACATTAGACTTCCTATAACTCTAACATATTCCACTTGAGAAATGCCTTCTCATCTATTCTTTGATAGATGCAAGAGGAGTTCTTCATACGGCTGTATCATCTTTGCTAAATTTACCATAATTTTATCTATATAATGAGTTTGACTTAAAATAAATCCTTTTGAAATCCTTGTGATTTTAATTCCTAAAATGACATCAGCAAGACCTATGTCTTTCATGTAAAATTTAGACTTCACAATATTCTTTGTAGATTGAATCATATTCTCATTAGTTCCAACAATGAGCATATCATCAATGTAAAGACATAAAATGACATGGCCATTTTCTATCTATTTGACATAAACACATTTGTCACATTTGTTAATCATGAAGCCACTTATGATCATTGTATGATTAAACTTTTTATGCCATTGTTTTGGTGCTTGTTTCAAGCCATACAAAGACCTCACTAACTTACAGACTTTCATTTCTTGTTCAGGGATAATAAAGCCTTTAGGTTGTCCCATGTAGATTTCTTCATTTAAATATCCATTTAGAAAATTTATTTTTACATCCATTTGATGTATTTCAAGATTTAAGGTTGCAATGACAATTATAATTCGAATGGAGTTTATTCTCATCATATGAGAATATGTATCAAAGTAATCAAGGCCTTTCTTTTACATGTAACCTTTAATTATAAGTCTATCCTTGTACTTATCGATCGTTCCATCTGCTTTCCTTTTCCTTTTAAAAATCCATTTATACCCTAATGATTTACAACTTGGAGGAAGGCCAACTAACTCCTGGGTATGGTTTTATAAGATAGATTTAACTTTACTATTTATGGCATCTTCCCGAATAAGACCTTCAGGTGAATTTAAAGCTTCTTTGAAGCTTTAAGGTTTACTTTCTAATAAATAAGTCCAAAAAATCTAGAACAAATGATTTTTTTACTCTTGCCTTTTTATTACGTCAAACCTCTACCTCTTATTCTTTTTCATCACGTGTTTCTCCTTCCGGTGCATCTTCTTGATCTTCATCTATACTATTTTTAACAATAGTCTCATGAGATCATTTTAATGCATTAGAATTTCATGGAAATACATTCTCAAAGAATGATGCATTTCTTGATTCAATTATCATATTCTTGTGAATATCTAAGACTTTAGACTCAAGTACAAGAAATCAATATGCACTGTTGTTTTATGTATAACCAATGAAAATGCAATCAATGGTTTTTGGTCCTATCTTTAGCTTCTTAAGTGGAGGTACAACTATTTTATCTAAACACCCCTACACTCATAGGTATTTGTAAGAAGGAACTCTATTTTTCCACAAGTCATATGATGTTTTCTCTTCTTTCTTTTGGGGTATCTTATTTAAAACATAATTTGCTGACAACACATTTTCACCCTATATGTTCTATTATAAACCATAACTAATTAGAATTGCATTTATCATTTATTTTAAGGTGTGATTCTCTCTTTTTGCAATCCCATTGGATTGAGGTGAATAGGGAGCTGTGACTCGATGTATGATTTCATTTTACTCACAGAAATCTTTAAATGGATCAACATGTTCACCACCTCGATCACTCCTTAACTCTTTGATTTTCTATTAAGTTTATTCTCAACTTCATTCTTATAGAAAATGAATTTCTCTAAGGCTTCATCTTTACTATTCATTGGATACACATAACAAAATTTTGTACTATCATCAATGAAAGTGATGAATTACTTGTTACCACTTCTCGTTTGAATGGATTTAAAATCATATACATCATTATGTATCAAATTAAGTGGTGATTTTACTCTTTCAATTGTTTGAAATGATGACCTCATTAGTTTTGTCTCAACACAAGTTTCACACTTATGTTTTAAATCAATTTGGAAGTTGGGAATATGTTTCATATTAATTAATTTTTAAAAAAGAATTAAAATTAATATTTCATAATCTACTATGACATAGATTAGAAGACTCAAGCAAGTAAGTAAAATAACAAGCTTTATTATTCAATTTTAGTTTAATTGTCATTACATTGAGATCGAAAAGCCCTTGACTAACATACCCATTTTCCCACATAAATCCCATTTTTGGACACAACTATTCTATCTTACTCAAATACCATCTTAAACCCATGCTTGTTCAGAAGCAATCTAAAAACCAGGCTCTTCCAAATCTCAGGTACATACAACGCATTGTTTAGAGTCAACTCCTTACTATTGGTCATCTTTAGAATCACCTTTCCTTGACCTTCAATTTCATAAGTGGCTGAGTTTCCCATAAATAGCTTCTCTCCATTGTTTATAGCCTCAAATGAAGAAAACATTCCTTTATCAAAGCACACATATCTTGTAGCTCTAGTGTCAATCCATCATTCATTAGGATTTGAATCAACTAGGTTAACTTAAAAAATCATAGCACAAAGATTGATGTTCGAAACATCATCAATAATGCCTTCCACAATGTTTTCCTGTCAATTCTTCTTTGGTAATATACATTTTGAAGCCTTGTGACCTTTTTTTGTCATAGTTGTAGAATTTTCCTTAGAAATTTGTTTGCTTTTTGGAGAATCCTCCCTTAGATCCTAGCTTGGACTTCTTGTTGGGCTTCTTGCTTTTCTGACTTCGCCCATGTTCCACCACATTGGATTTAACCACAACAATATTGCCTCTCCTTTTAACTATTTTGTTATCATCCTCAATTTGGAGTTTAACAGTCAGCCTCTCAATATTCATCTCCTTACGCTTGTGCTTTAAGTAGCTCTTAAAATCTTTCCAAGTAAGAGCAACTTCTCAATGATTTCTACCACTTGAAAAGTTTCATTCAGCATCATTCCTTCAGTAAAGATTTCATATAGAATAACTTATAACTCTTATACCTAACTCATTACAGTCTTAGAATCTACCATTTTATAGCATAGGAATCAACCTACAACAAATTTCTTAGTTTCAACATCCTCAGTTCTATACTCATAGTCTAAAGATTCCTATAATTCTTTAGCAGATCTTTTTCCTATGTATACTTTATACATAGTATCACATAGTCCATTCATTACATAATTTCTTTATGAGAAATTAGAATGGTTCCAAGAATCAATTGTCATTACAACTTAAACATCCACTTCCTCTTCTTTGGGCTTGGGAGCATCTTCAGTTAAGAACCTTGCAAGACTCAAGGTGGTCAGGTAGAAGAACATCTTCTATTGCCATTTTTTGAAATTTTGTCCATTGAATTTCTCATGCCTTTTCGCATGATTGACCAAAATTTGCACAACTACTGGTTCTTTCAACATAGAGGTGATAGAAGTAGCCACAGGGGCATTCACCACATAGGTGACAGGAGTAGTAGCGATAGAGGCATTCACCATATAGGTGAGAGAAGGGTTTTGTCCATCCACGATCGGTAAATCAGTTGCCATCTCAATTCTAAATTTGTTTTAAGATTGTAGAAACCAAATATAATTCTGTAATTAGTAAACAAATTATAACAATAAATTAAAATTACAAGGAAATGGAATTGCGGAAATGACAACAAAAATTACACTGAAACCGAGAAGGAAAAAATTACAAACAAAATTCAGTAATTGAACAAAACCATGAAAAATTACAAATAATTAACACATTTAATAAAATATAAACAAGGCGAACCTGTAGAAAATTATAAGTTTAAACATAAATAATAATAATTATAAGACCATGAAATTTAATTAAAAGAAAGGAAGTATGAGGCATGTATTAACAATTTCCTTAAAACAAATTCACCACCTATTCCTTACAATAGGTTTATCTTTGGCATCTGTTTCCTAGGATACAACAGGCACTTTTTCCTTTGCTCAATTAAAGTAAGAAATCTCATCAAACTTTGTAACGTATGAACTCAAATAGAGAGTTTTTTAGAGGAAGAAAACAAGTGCAGAAATGTGAGTGCAAGTAAAAATTTTTGTGTGATTTTCTATATCTCTAATTGAAGGAGGAGCTACCAAATTATAGCCATAGGAGGATCTAGAGTTACAAAAATTTGAAACCACAATTTAAATTTCTGATAACTCCCAATTTGTCTCAATTAAGACATCAGTTATAAAATTGATTATGAATTTCAAACTCTGTAACCAACTAATAAAAGAGACATACAACCCCTTCAAAAACCCTTTCAGCCAGTACGTGTTAGGGTTGTTTTCCCTAAAGCCTATAATTTTTGTATATATTTGTAATCATAATCCATTAATGTCTATTAATATATATGTTTCCATTTAATGATCATTTTAATTTTAGTGTATTATGTATATATGTTCTATAAGTTTTACGTAAGAGAATCTATTCTCAAAGAATTTGAGAATTTGAAGACATGTTCTTTTTGTCATAGACTTTGAAGTAAGTTCACATTCATAAGATTATTGGTAGGAATATCATTAATCCGCAGAGACTATCACCTCTGTTGTCATCCATGATAAGTATGAGATACTAATTGGTATGCAGGTAGTGAGTCTTAAACTACAGACATTTGATGTTGTGACACCACGTGGACACTCATGAGATGAGTAAGTCATTCAGTGGCATTAGATGATAGACATATGGGTTTTATCCACCAGTCATTATCTCATCATTTAGATTGTAATATTTCATATAATCCTTACACTTGAGGTGACATGTTATCTAACATATTGATGGCTATGGTTTGTTACTGCCTATATACAGATGCTAATCAAGTATTGGTGTATGACATGTGGTGGCCATAATCAGTGGTATGTTGAGATAAGTGATCTCCAAGAAAGAATTCATTAACTTGGGTAAACAATGAAGGAAACCTATTACTTCTGGTTATTCTTGATTCATAAATTCTTAGCCAAGGTAATACAAATTCACTAGAAAGAGTTTTTAGTAAGAATCAGTTTATCGAGAATTAGAACTAGATAGAAGTCATATGATCAAGCATAGAAGTCATTAGAAAGAGTGTCTCTTCCTCTGGAGAGATACAAACTTCTTCATATTAATGTGCAAGAGTTGTGCATTAATGGGGAAGTTGATCAAGTCGTTGATCCTACTATGTATGAGAAGGTTATATCAGATATAGACTCTTCTAAATGGCTAGAGGCTATGAAAATCGAGATGGATTCCATGTATGCGAAGCAAGTCTGGGATCTTGTTGATCAACCTAAGGGTGTAATACCCATTGGAAATAAATAGATCTTTAAGAGAAAGAGTGGTGTAAATGGAAGCGTGAAAACATTTAAAGCTAGGCTTTTAACGAAAGGGTTTCACTATAGAGAAGTGGTTGACTATGAGGAAACCTTTTCTCCAGTAACTATACTTAAATCCATTCGAATTTTATTAGTGATAGCAGCACACTATGATTATAAGATTTGGAAAATAAAATTCAAAATCGCCTTTCTTAATGGAAACATAGAGGAAGACATTTTCATGTAACAACCTAAGGGTTTTGAATCCAATTATAGTTCTAAAGTGTGTAAGCTTAAGAGATCCATTTATGGTCTTAAGCAAGCTTCAAGGAGTTGGAATCATTGTTTTGATAAGGCAATTAAATCGTTTAATTTCATAAAAAATGAAGATGAACCTTGTGTGTACAAGAAGGTTAGTTGGAGCGCACTTACATTTCTTGTACTTTATGTGGATGACATTTTGTTGATTGAAAATGATGTAGGAATGCTATCTAGTGTAAAACTATGGTTATCCTCGAATTTCTCCATGAAGGACTTAGGAGAAGCCACTTATATTCTTGGTATTCACATATATAGAGATAGATCGAAGAGAACACTAGGACTTTCCCAAAGTCAGTACTTGGAAAGGGTGTTGAAGAAATTCCACATGCTGGGTTCCAAGAAGGGATTGTTACCTGTACGACATGGTATCCACCTTTCTAAGACGATGTCACCACAGACACTTGAAGAAAGAGAAGTCATGGCCAATGTTCCATATGCTTTGGAAATTGGGAGCTTAATGTATGTAATGCTATGTACTAGGCTGGATATCACGTACGTTGTCAGTATGACTAGTAGGTTTCAGTCCAATCCTGGTCTGGATCACTGGACTACAGTCAAAGCTATCCTAAAGTACTTGAGAAGGACTAAGGATTTAGTTTTAACTTATGGAGGAGGAGATTTGAGGATTGATAATTTTACAGACTCTGATTTTCAATCAGATATCGATGATAGAAAGTCTATCTTGGGCTTTATATTCACTTGTAATTGAGGAGCAGTTAGTTGGAAGAGTTCTAAGCAATCAACCATTGCACACTCCACTACAGAGGCCGATTACATTACTATATCAAATGCTGCAAAGGAAGCTATTTGGATTCGGAAGTTCATAACAAAACTTGATATGGTTCCTTTCATTCAATTGGTGGTTCCTCTACACTGTGACAACAATGGAGCCACTGCTCAGGTAAAGGAACCTAAGTCTCACCAAAAATCCAAACACATAGAATTGCGCTATCATATTATCAGAGACATCATTTGGAGAGGTCATATAACCATGCAGAATATAGCGTCAGCTGATAACACAACAGATCCCTTAACTAAAGATATGATTCAACAATAGTTAGATTATCATCTCGAAAGGATGGGTCTTAGATATTGTGTAGATTGGTTCAACATTAGCTCTAGTACAAGTGGGAGATTGTTAGAGTTGTTTACCCTAAAGCCTGTACTTTTTGTATATATTTGTAATCATAATCCATTAATTGCTATTAATATATATGTTTTCGTTTAATGAACATTTTCACTTTAGTGCACTATGTATATATGTTCCATATAAAAGAATCTATTCTCAAAGAGTTTGAGAATTTAGAAACAGATTCTTTTTGTCATAGACTTTAAAGTAAGTTCACGATCATAGGATTATTTGTAAGAACATCACTAATCCTGAGAGACCGTCACCTCTATTGTCATCTATGACAAGTATGAAATACTTGTTGGTATGGAGGTAATGAGTCTCAAACTATAGAAATTTGATGTTGTGACAACATATGGACACTCATGAGTTAGTAAGTCATTCAGTGACATTAGATGATAGACACGTGGGTTTTATCCACCGGTCAATGTCTCATCGTCTAGATTGTACATGTGCATATAATCCGTAGACTTGAGGTGACATGTTATCTAACATATTGGTGGCTATGGTTTGTTAATGTCTACATACCGATGATAATCAAGTATTGGTGTATGGCATATGGTGGCCATAATCAGTGGTATGTTGAGATAAGTGATCTCCAAGAAAGAATTCATTATCTTGGGTAAATAAGGAAGAAATCCTATGACTTCTAGTTGTTCTCAATTCACAAATCCTTGGCCAAGGTAGTATAGATTCACTAGAAAGAATATCTAGTAAGAATTAAGAATTAGAACTAGATAGAAGTCATATGATCTAGCATTTAGGGCTTGATTATTCTATGACCCTAGCTACGATCGAAAATCTGTAATGAAGGGATTCAAGGGCATGGTAATTATAATCAAAAGGTCCATGCAATGTCAGGGATACAATCACTGACATTCATTTCTAATCAAGTAGTTGTGATATGTTATGCTAGACATCACTCATGATTTATGGGACTGAGTATAAATTGTGGATTACATACTTGGAGGGAAGAAAATAGTTTTCTTTATCCCATTGCTAATTAGAACATGAACCTAGAAGCCACACACCACAAAGTTATTCCCATAGCTTGATTTTTAACCATATTAATTATTGATTAAAGAGTTTAATTAATTATTAACTATAATTGGATTAGACTTATAATTAAATTTACAAAGATTCTAGCATGTCTTGAAATTTAATTTATAGTGGGATTTATTCAATTATGTCATAGTTTGTATGAGATACAAATGTGCATGAATAAATTGATATGGACTAAGGTAAATGATAATTAATTTACATGAGATGTAATTAATTATTAGCTAAAGTGAATCCTACTAAGTACTTGTGCTAATCAAGTTGATTAATTGACTAATGACTTAGTCAATTAAGTCAAAAGGTTATTAGCAAAAGAAGCCTTCATCTTTACTAACTCTTCCTTAATTTAAGGAAGTTTGTTTGGAAGAAGCATGGCTATATAAGTAGTGGATTATCATCTTTTTTCCTATGAGATTTGAACTCATAATTATTCATCTTCTTCTTCATTGAACTAGAGTGAGAAGCTCTCTAAGAGTTAGAGAGAGAAAGTTCAAATCAATACATCAATTTAGTGAGAGGGAGTTTATTTTTGAAAAATAGTTCTTCAACTATAAACACTACTTCTAAATCCTTGAGAAGGAGTGCATGTAGGAATCAAAGTACAAAAAAATCCTCAAAGGTCTCCATTTCTCAACCAAGAAGCAAGAACCAAATATTTGGGCAACCAAGAGAGGGTTCAAGAGTAAAAAAGGAGACACAAGATATCAGGAAAACTTCGATGTTGTTCGAGGTAGAGGCTTCACACTTGAGAAACTAAATGAAGTAGGGAGTTGAGGTATTTGATACATTCATTCCTTCTTTGTTGCTATTGCATTTTCCACAATAATTGATAAAATATCCTTGTTTTAAATTTGGGTCCAAACTTATGGTTAGGTAATTATTAAAGAGTTTAATGAATAAGTAAACCAACTATGCTAAAAGAGTTTTGGCATGATAAATGATTTTGTAAAAAGTTTTGAAAATAAAAAATTAATTCACATCGGATTTTTGAAAAAATTTTAGCTTCCGCTGCGCAACTTGAATTTCATCATTCAGTACGACCCTCTCTTTTCTATGTACAAATCCTTTCAAATGCATCAAGTAATTTTTCGCCGAACTAATTTTTAGGCCGACACTCGTGTGGACGCGAGTAGAATTTTTGGGATTTAGTTTTTCATATAAATAATGTTCCTTCAACAGAAAATTCAAAAGAGTGAATTTATTTCGTGCAGATGAGTCAATATAAATTAACATATTAGAAATAATAAATTTATTAATTTTTTTTTCTAGTTTCACCACTAGCTGTACGTGTAGTTCGTAACCAGTATTGTGCAATTTGGACAACACACTTTCGACCTTGGGTCTCATCCATACACTATTAGATTTCTAGATCTCATATAAGGGTTTAACAAATCAGTGATGGTTCTGACATTTTATAAGCTCAGAATAAAATGTAATATAAGGACCCCTTATATGTTAGTACTATAGAAGTTAAATTCATAATTTCTTTAAAAATGATATATGTCAGAAGAATGAAATATAATTTAAAAAAAAAAAAAGAATTTTATGGAATTATTTTTACTTCATACTTTTTATTAATTATTTTTTAAACTTTTTTATGGAATTTTTTTTTACTTAATACTATAAAAATTTTGGTTAATTAATATAAAATGCTGAATCACAATTTTTTAGGTAAATTACTATTCAATCCCTAGTTTTTAGTCGAATAACACTTAAGTTCTCATATTTGACCAAACTCATTATTTAGTCTCTCTATTTGATTTTATCGAACAATTTAGTCTTCAATCTATAGTTTAGTGTCTTTTCATTAGCTTTTTTTTGGAATGCCAGAAGGAGGCAATACATATAGTTCCAAAATAACTGACTGAATGTATAAACATAAGAAATTCTACATCTAATAAGACTTAGGTCCTAAAAAATTAATTATACAATTATAATTTTTTAAATTTATGATGTTAATTATTTATTTTGTATAAATACACAGTACTAAATCTTTTTTATTATTTCATAAAAAGAAAAATCTAACATGTATCCTTAGGGCATATGATAACGAATATTAAATGTACTTTGAAAATGTAAAAAGTTAACTTGAAAAATGTGAAAATTGAATAAAATTTACAAATTACAGTGGATTTAATAATTTTTAACATGTTACCTACCAAACTGAATCCACGAATTTTTCTAAAATGGACATCACCATCTTACATGTGCAACACATG
The DNA here is from genome assembly GCA_948294925.1 of Codiaeum variegatum. Taxonomy (NCBI): domain Eukaryota; kingdom Viridiplantae; phylum Streptophyta; class Magnoliopsida; order Malpighiales; family Euphorbiaceae; genus Codiaeum; species Codiaeum variegatum. Next base: position 5,350 of record CAOJBK011015042.1, on the reverse strand, counting down.
CAATGTTAGCTTTGCTCGACTTAACATTTGCACTTGTTGCATTTTGGGCCAGAAAATTTTCCATAATAGAGTAGGAAAAGAACAATTCCAATAGAATTACAATGTTGACACCATAATAGAGTGGGAAAAGAACAATTCTAATCATTATGTACCTAAAAACATATTTAGAGCTAGATCTTTACCTCTTTGAGGGTTAGGGCCAATTTTCTTCAAACTTCATATACTAGATTTGTTTAAATTTAAGTTTTACTGCATCAATTTGGCTTGTAAGTATTTTGAGTTATAAAATCTTCAAGAGATTGAAGATTTCTCTACACTATTCTCTAAGGTTTAAATTCTCAACTTTTTATTTTGATTTTTCATTGGGTTTTTGTATTAAGAAATTAAACATAATTCCTTTGATGATTAATATTAATTTGTTGATGAATTCCTTAATTATGAGCTAAGTTCTCTTTGTCTAGGGATTTGCTTGAGATAGTTATGATATGAGCTTAGTTATTTAGGTCTTTTGATTATGCAATGCTTTTGCTTAATTGAATTGATTTCTTAACTATAAATAATTGCTTGATCACTAATTTGTTTGATTAACGATTTGGGTGATGGAATGAGAGTTGAAATCCGAACCCAGAACTCATTTAATTAGGATTCTAAAATGAATTAGAGATATAAGTTTTAGTATTAAATTTGATTATTGATTCATGTTTTTTCTAGATTATTTCTACAAATATGATAGCTAATAGGAGAAATTCTAGTGAATTATTATTTTGAGAATTGAATTATTTTGGCATAATTGATTAACTCAATTTCAAGGTTCATAAACAATTGACTTATTGATTACAAGTCTCTAGACATTCATATCCATTGCATTACTCATATCTTTTATTTTCTCTATTTTTAGTGTAATTGATATTTTACATTACAAAATTAAATCAATTTTAATTTAAGTGCAAATTCGAAATAAGAAAGTAACCATTAGCAAGTTCCGCAAGGGATACGACCTTGGTCGCTTATCTTATACTATGATAGGTCATACACTTGTAGTCACTTTCGGTTAGTAAATTTAATAGTGAACAAATTTTTGGAGTCATTTCTAGGGAACTTGCAAGGTGAAGTTTATTTGTTTCCGTGTCAATATTTTTGTTTTTGTTTTGGGTTTTACCTTTATTTCTTTTCATAATTTTATGCACGAAAGAAGATCTCTGAATAGAGAGATTCTTCCTTATATTGATAAGGTGCACATGATTGGAGTAGAGCATAGAAGGATAGACAACACGGAGGATCCAACAGCCTTCGACATTATGCCAGAAGATCAGAGAGGAAGAGTGGAAGAAATAGTAGATCAAGAAAACCAAGGTCTCCGGGACCAAATAGTCGATGCTTCTAGAGAAATGCGGGATGAGAGAAGATTAATGAAGGAGTTTGCTAAATCGGTTATCAATATGACAACCTCATATATTAGATTGGAAATGACATCTATAAATTATTAGCTCCAGAAAATTCACTATAATATGTTGCCATCCTTCTACGGTGTGGCTAATGAAGACCCTCTCAAGTTCATCCTGGACATTTACTCCATTATTCAGACCATTCCTTTTCAAGGTCTAACTGAAGATTAGCTTAAGATGAGGTGTTTCCCTTACACCCTCAAGGATGTTGCCAAGACATGCCCATGACCCTCCCCCCAATTCCCTCACAACTTAGGAGGTGGTGTATAACTATTCTATGGGGAACTTCTACTTTCATCAAAAGACTGTTGATCTTAGGATGAATATTGCAACATTTTCACAAATGGAAGGAGAGCCTTTTCATGAAGAGTGGGAATGATCCAAGATGTTGCAAGTTCAATGTCCTAACCATCATTATCCCCTTTAACTTCTCAATCCATTCTTCTATGATGGTCTCACATATTAGAGTTATGGCATAGTGGATAATGCTGGTGGAGGATTCATAAGTGAAATCACTACTGATGAGGCATTAAACTTATACAAGATGCTTAGAGCTAACTTATAGTAAAAAAATGTATGTGGAAGGTGAGTTGGAGCATAAGAAAGTGCATAGAGTAAGGATGTGGCTATGCAAATAGCTGAGTTAACTCGCCAAGTAAAGTTGTCTCTGTAACGGGAAAAACACCGGCTCAAGCTTAAGAGGTTTGTGGGTTATGTGGCATTTTTTGCCATGATGCTAATGTCTCCCTTCTTGTTTTGACTCTTATGCAGGTGAGTTAGAGAAAGCTCAAGCTATAGATGGTTTCCAACTTAAGGTAAGGAATGATCCTTTCTATAATACATATAACCCTAGTTAGAGAAACCATACAAACTTTGGTTAGAGGAACAACAATCAACATAGCAACAACAATAGCCACAACCCTAGTTTTAAGTGATGAAGAGGCATCCTTTCTAAGGGGACTCTTCCAATTCCAATAGAAACAAAGGAAACAAAGCTTGGAAAACAATTGATGATTTGATTCTTTGGAGGCTTTGGTAAGGAAGGTTAAGTTCCAAGTAGGGCAATTTGCCACTCAATTACAACCTAAGGAGTAAGGAAAGCTTCCTAGTCATCATAAGCAAGCTAAGGCCACCATGATCCTTATGAGTGGTAAGGTTATTAATAATGTTGTTGGTTCTAACCTTGAGGATGTAGGTGTTGAGGTTGAGCAAGTGAAAGAAGAGAGCAACACAAAGACTACTGAGGAGGTCAAAAAGTAAGGAAAAGTGAAAGAGACTCCTTCTCCTTCAAAGTTTTATAAGGCGACAGATCCTTATAGACTAAGTATTCCATTTTTGGATAAACTCAAGGGAAGTAAGAATGACAAGCAATTTGAAGAGCTTTTCAAAATGCTCTCCAAGATAAGTATAAATCTCCCTCTTTTTAATGTTATTCAAAACATTCTAGCCTATGCAAAATTTTTCAAAGAGTTGAATTCTAAGAAAAGAAGGCTAGAATTGGAAGAAAATATTATTCAATTAGAGGTAGCTAATGCAATCCTTTAGCATAAGTTACCTCCAAAAGTGAAAGACCCTAGAAGTTTTCTCACTGAAATAAAGCATGGGCAATGGGGAAAAGGCTAAAGGCATGCTCGACTTAGGTTCTAGTATTAATTTGATGCCTTATGTCTTATTTCTCCAACTGAATTTGGGAGAGTTGAACCCCATTAAAATGTGCATGTAATTAGCTGATAGGTCTTTGAGATTCTCTAGAGGAATCATTAAGGATGTACTAGTACAAGTTAGGGGTTTTATTATGTCTGTTGATTTTGTGATGCTTGAAATGGGGGTGGGTTAACCAATAGTCGAAATTGCATATATTGTTCGGAAGACCTTTCATGGCAACCACTAACATTTTGATAGATGTTAAACATGGAAAGTTGAATATGTTTATTTTGGGATAAACAGTTGAATTTTCCATATTTAACAATCTCACTCATTACACCATCATACTTCTTGATGAATCACTAATTTAGGATTGTTGCTTTGTTGATTGCATTGATACTGTTGTACATGATGTTTTTACGCAAGATGTTTTTCATGACAAACTTGAATCAATGATTACACCTGAGCAAGGAACTTAGATTATAGTTCCTAAAATTGTAAGCTATATTGGGAATCATAGTGAGGGGCAACTAGTTGAGAAAAGTGAGAATGAGACTTTAGAGCTTCCTTTAATCCAAATTGTGGAGAAGGAACCTTCTTAAAATTTAGAGCTCAAAGAGCTTTCGAAGCATCTGAAGTATTTTTTCATGGTGAGGAAGAGACTTTTCCTACTATTATTTCTTCCAAGTTAAGTGAAAAAGATGAAGACATGGTAGTTTTTTAGCTAAAAAGACTCAAAAAGGCTTTTAGTTGGGGTTTAAGTGATATCAAAGGTATTAGCCCCTCTATATGCATGCATATAATTATCTTAGAGGAGGGTGCTAAACCATAAAAAGATATGCGAAGGAGATTGAACCCCACCATGAGTGAGGTAGTTAAGAAAGAGGTCCTCAAGTTACTAAAAGAGGGGGTCATTTACCTTATCGTTGATATTGAATGGGTTAGTCCCGTTCATGTGGTTCCTAAGAAAATGGAAATCATAGTGGTCAAGAATAAGTAGGTCCCCATAAAGACAGTAACGGGGAGGCGTATGTGCATTGATTATAAGAAACTTAATAATGCCACCAAAATGGATTACTTTCCTTTGTCATTCATCTATCAGATGCTAGATAAGTTAGTTGGTCATGCACATAATTATTATTTTTAATGGTTTTCAGGTTATTATCAAGTGGCCATTGCACCGGAGGATTAAGCCAAGACTACATTCACATGTCCTTTTTGGAAACTTGCCTTTCACCATATGCCATTTGGCTTGGGCAATGCTTCGGTAACCTTTCAGAGATGCATGATGTCAATCTTTTCTGACATGATTGATGACTTCATAGAGGTATTTATGGATGACTTTTCTATTCTTGGAAATTCTTTTGATGATTTCCTTAATAAATTAGTTGTTGTGGTTGAAAGATGCATTGAGTGCAATCTTACCCTTAGTTGGGAGAAAAGTCATTTCATGGTTAATCATGATATTATTTTGGGTGATATTGTGTCTAGCAAGAGTATGAAGGTTGATAAGGCCAAACTTGATCTTATTGCTAACTTGCCTCCTCCCACTTCTTTGAAGGGTGTATGAAGTTTTTTAATCCATACTAGTTTTAATAGGAGATTCATTAAAGATTTCTCTAAAATTATTCAACCATTGTGTAGACTATTAGGGAAAGATGTCCCTTTTGAATTTGATGATAAATTCATGAAGGCTTTCCATTCCCTTAAGAAAAAACTTACCACTGCTCCAGTTATTATAGCCCCTGATTGGTCTTTGCCATTCAAATTGATGTGTTATGCATCCAAGTATGCATTGGGGGCTGTTTTGGGGAAAAGGGTTGATAAATCATTGAGACTCATATTATGCAAGTTTAACCCTTACCAGCCCTCAGTTAAATTACACCACAACTGAAAAAGAAATGATTGCATTTTTTTTTATAATAAACAAATTTAAGGCATATTTAGTTGGCTTTAAGGTCATTGTGCATATTGATCATTCTACCCTTAAATATCTTTTTACTAAACAACATGTTAAAACTCATTTAATTTAATGGGTATTACTATTGCAAGAGTTTGATTGTGAGATTCGTGATAAGAAGGGCGTGAGAATGTAGTTGCTGACCACTTATCTAGGTTACCATCCTTATCTGAAAATGAACTTGCTTTGAGTAACCCTACCAAGGATGTAGAAGCATTTCCTGATGAACAGTTGTTTGCGGTATCACAAACCCCTTAGTTTGTTGATATTGCTAATTATATTGCATGTGGTGTTTTAAGTA
>CAOJBK011014145.1:0-18866 GCA_948294925.1 Codiaeum variegatum | reverse complement strand
TATAATTAAAATTTACTGACCCTTTACTGACGCCAAAATGGCGTCAGTAAAAAAAAATTTTTTCTGACCATTTGGCGTCAGTAAAAATTTTTTTTTTTCTGACCATTACTGACGCCAGTCGTCAGTAAAATTTTTTTTTTCTGACCATTTACTGACGCCAAAATGACGTCAGTAATTTTTTTTTATTTTTCTGACGTTTTGCTGACGGATTTTTAGTGTCAGTAAAAATATTTTGCCGCACAACTTTACGTTAAAAGTTTTAATCCCGCCCATTTTTACTAACGCCAAAATTTCGTCAGTATTTAGCGTCAGGAAAATTTTTTTTCCAATAGTTTCTGACCTTTTACTGACGCAAAAAATGCGTCAGTAATTAAAATTTGTTTTTTTTTTGCGTCAGTAGGGGGTCAGTAATGGTATTTTTTGCGACAGTAATTACTGACGCAAAAAAATGAGTCAGTAAAATGCGTCAGTAAATTATTTTTTTTTTTTTTATAGCGTCTCCTTTTAGGGACCATTTAGATTGGATACAACATTGTCATCCACACAGATTAGAGAAGTGGTGGTTAGATGAGCACAACCGAACCTTTTTTAATTGGCTAACAGAAAAGGTTTAAAAAGATGTAATAAATAATTAATTAGCCAATTCCCCACATGTTTTTTTATAAAACTTTTTCATTATCATATTTCTCCTTTATTTTAGGTAAATGAAAAGATAAAGAGTGATGAAAAAGTTTCAGAAATAATCTGTTGGCTATCTTAGGGGCCTCATCCTTTCATTGTTAAACACACTGGTTATGACATAAATGGTTTTCATTTCCTCAAATGTGATCGAGACTTATGTAGAGTCACTCAAAATAGTGGAGTGTCGCTTGTTGCACAGATAACTTCATTTGCTAGTTCAAAAGATAAAATTCCCATCACCTCCAACATTACATACTATGGAGTAATTACAGAGATTTAGGATCTAGATTATGTTATGTTTAGAATCCCTGTGATGAAGTGTGATGGGGTACATACTAGGAATTGAGTCAAGAAAGAATATCTCGGGTTTACTTTGATGGATTTACAACGATTGGGGAATAAATATGAATAATTTATTTTGGCATCTCAAGACAAACAAGTTTTTTTTATGTACCTGATCAAATTAATAAAAATTGGGCAGTGGTATGTAATATGCCAAGTAGAGGTAAACCCACAGAAACAAGTGATGATTTCAATGATAATGCGATGGAACACCATCTTGTTACCACATAGCTGCCATCTCTTGATATCAAAAACTCCATCGATGATGATCATACAATCTATGCCAAAGACATAAAAGAAGGAATTTGGATTGTACTTTGAGTATTTTGTATTTTTATTTTTCTAAACCAATTGAGCCAAACAGACGCAATTAGTATTACGAGTATTTTGTTTAAAGTATTTTTAATTATTTGTAACTTTTGTTATTTGTGCTTAAATATACATTTATTTATGGATTTGCAGTCTTACGTTATTTGGTTTTATTTAGGTCACATATATTTGTGCTTTTTTTTTCTTAATATAATGATTTGATGTAATTTGAATTTGTGTGATGTTTAGAATTTTCATATTATAAAATAATATGTGAAACTTTTATTTATGGTGAATGTAATTACTACACAATAAAAGATTAATTATTATGTTAATGTGTTCTCAATATATGTGATGGTTTTAGAGGTGTTCCATACATCATGGTTAAGGACAAGAAGGTAGTTGAGTATTATTCAGATGAGCTATTGGATGAACATTTTAATTCATCAACTGATGATGAAGAAGACATCCATGATGAACTTAGTAGCCCCCAAACTAATCATGATCTCGTTCCTCCTAAAAATAATGACCATGAAAGCCTCCATGATGATCATGAAAATTCAGTTGCAGACTCTTAACAAAGCAATAAACGGATGAGAGGTGGGAAAATTGGTTCAAGCCAAAACAAGAAGAGGAAAACCAAAGGAAAACGTGTGGTAAAATATAATAGACTTGGTGTTCCCGTTGGTAAAGTAGCCAAAGAGATTGCAACTTATTTGGGTTTATTAGCTTGAACAACAATTTCAATCCTAGTAAATGATTGGCGTAATGTTCCAAAAATACAAAGGAATGTCTATGGGAGACGGTTAAGGTATGTCAATCTTAGATAATTATACTTGAGTACATTTTTATTCTTCCTGGCCCAGTTATTCAAGAGGACATTTCCATTCTGCCTAGCACAGCTGTTGTGGAATTCTTTACTTTTCTAGGCTATTAACCTCCTTTTTATTTTTATTTTAAATGAGTCTTGTATTTTTTGTTTTACAATTGACAAACAAAGTCCAAATTAAGCAAAAAATCAATATTAAAGAACTTCTTAGATTGAAAAATTCTAAAACTACGACATTAGATTTTTTGTATATAAAATAGATTTTTATTTAGGTATTATGGCATTTCTAATCCATTTTCAATATTCCACTAAAAACAAACCATACAAAGTCTTATAAAACTAGAGGTAGCATATGCAAGATATCGACACGTAGTTTGAATGTAGAATTGCAATTAGCTTTATCCCATATTATGATCACAAGCATATTCTTTGCAAATTTTTTGGACTTCCCAATCAGTGTATCAAGAGGATTTATACCCAAGAGGATCTATACCCCATGATGAGTACAAAACAACAAGACACTGTATCTGTGAATGCAGTTAGAATACCATTCATGATTTTAGAGAGTGATACTATAAAATGTATGGCATGTATTTGATCTTTGATATGAGCATATTACTAAACTTATGAGCTGAATTTGTACAAATGTAACATGTTATATTTAGTCCACAACCTGTGAATGCAGTTAGAATAAACCAGAAACATTTAGTCTCTACTTATAATGGAACTACTCATTCTGCTTTATCACTTTCTTATGGCCTCTCCTTAGCTTCTTTTACCCTCAATTTTATATCTTACTTTATTGTATTTTTTCTTAAAGGTTTTCTTCATTGTGCATCCTCGAAGTAAGAAGCAGTTATTGCAATCGATCGACACCTCATTCCGGAACTTCATGTATTATCTAAAGGAGAAATATATTTTACCTTATGTTAGTGATCAAAAAAGACTTTTCAAGCCACCATCTCAGTTCCGTAACATTACTAAATCAGATTGGATTCAGTTTGTCAAGTAATAATTATTTGAACAATTTCGAGTGAGTCTATTTAACTTATTAATTAGTAATGATATAATATAATTACCATCTTGTTAATTTTAATTGGCATATACTGGTTATGATTTTTTTAAGAAGAAAATTAGTGGTGTGAATAAGCAAAGATGGGCACAAAATAAGTTCAATCATTGCTTAAGTAGGAAGGGCTATGCTGGGTTACTAGAAGAAGTAGTATGTTATTGTATGCAATAAATTTTTTTAACCCATTAAATGTTTATTTCATAACATACACTGATTTGTGTGAATATTTTTTTTTGTTTCATGGTTTGACAGTGCTCAGAAAGAGACCTTACCATAGAAGAAATGGATAGAAGTCTTCTCTAGAAGAAAGCTCGGGAATTAAAGAATGGAGGGTACCACTCAGAAGTCGAAGCAATTGTTAAGAAGATTACAAGTTGTTTATACTAATACTTGCATCCAATTGTGATTAATGCTTCTTTTCTTATTCCTAAATCCAATAACTTGATAATCTAATTCATTACTATAATAGGACATGTTGGATAAGGAAGCTGAAAAAGGGATGAAGCATACTAGACGGAATGATATTCTTGCAAAATCTTTGGGAAAGCTTCCACGAGGTGGCCACATATAAGGAACGGGCAAGTTTGTGACTCCTTTCATATATTTCCACAATTACTAAAGCAACCTTGATATGAAGAATATAAGTGAGCGTTCATGGAGGAAAGCTATTGAGTGACAAATAGAAGAATTGCAGAAAATATTTGATATAACACCTCATTCTAAAAAAGGAAGTTGTAATTATCTTGTTGCATTTGGTGAAAGTGATGATGATGTTGAGGCTGATGGTGTGATCCGAGTAGCTATCGACATAATGAGATTGCATGATTATGATGATTTGGGAAAGAAAAAGAAGAAAGAGAGATTAAAAAAAAAACAAAAGGAAATGTGCTGACTAAAGCAAGGAAAAGCCCAATAGCAAATCATGATGAAGAGAAATTGATAACCAAGAAAGAGACACCTCTAAAAAATTTGAATGCCACTCCAAGAAGAAGTCTAAGGCTAAACAATGGTAGTCTAGCCATAAACCCTAATCAAAGGACAACCAACATAAAAAAATGGAGGCATAAAGAAACAATTGAACTTTGATTCAAAGAAGAAGCAAGATGATATGAGGGAGATGAACATTAGAGCTATAGAAAATGCAAATCAGACTAAGGATAAGGGTAAAAAACATGCGTTGCAAAATCCACCAGTGAGGAACACAAGGCATGCGGAAGAGAATAATGAGAGTAGGGTTCCATTATTGCAAATATTTGGCAAATTATGTGAGGATAAATTTCCAAACAATGATGATGCACTTCCATACCTCATCAATTATGATGTTTTTGAAATGAGTGGAGTTAGAGCTCACATTGGGATGAAAGATTGCAAAACACTATTAAAATGCAGGCTTTAGGAGTAAACATCATTGAAGTCTATTGCGTACGTTAATTTTAATTTATATCAATTTATATGTATTTCTTATGGTTGTTGATGAAATTTGATATTGCATGTCTAAATTTTTTCTGGATGTCGTATGAATCCATCAACATGGGTATGAATGGAGTTAAACCATTTGGATTCATATGTCAAGGTTTGGTTTCATTTGGGCATGAAGGTAATCCTGCAGCTTCTTTTTACACAAGGGCACGTGGAATATGTGATTGCTTAATAATAATAAGGAAAGGCCATTTCATCTTTATGCCTTATAATCCATTATACTTTTCTTTTATATTTTTCTTGTTACATTCCTATTCTTCATTATTGCGTTAATTTATAATTAGATTTGTCTTAATATTTTTTATACTGTTATAGCTATCATTAGATGTTGGTGATTTTTGATGTGATAAAAAAGGAAGTGTATTATTTGGATCCAATGGGAAATGAACCTGAAGATGATTTGAAAGAGCTAATTAAAGCGTATGTATGATTCACTTGTCTATTTTTTTTCTTATTTGTAATTCATGTGTAACTTCTTAAGCATGATTATTTCTTTTATGTAGATTCATGACAATGTTTGCAGCATTAGAGGGTAAGGATAAATGGATTTACCATAAGATGTTAAAAATTATAAAAGTATGACTTATTATTTTAGATTTTATCTTATATTACTATGTCTGTTCAATAATATTATATTGAAATATTCAATTGGTGTATAAATAGGTTCCACAATAGCCAGGTATAATCGAGTATGGCTTTCATGTCACAAGGTTCATGAAAGAATTAGTAAATCACCTCTCTTTAATGATGAACAATGTAAGTTTATTATCACAAGTTATTTTTTTTAATGATGAGTAAGCTTGTAAAAAGAAGTTTCATTAAATTATTTGCTTTTGTGATTAACAGTTTAATGGAAAGGACTCGTACACTGAGGTTGAGTTGGATTAGGTTCGTATTGAATGGGCGAACCATTTTTCTAAAGTTCTTTCACTCAGCTAGTTAGTATATGCTGGAGTAGCCTTTTGAATTATTTTGATTGTTAGAAGACTTGTTTTCATTTGAACTTGGTTTGTATTACATGACTTGATAGAAATCCAGTACAATTTATTACTTGTCAGACTGTTACGATACTGTTTGTTTTGAATATTACTTAATTGATACAAATCTATTAGTTTAATTAATTAATAGGTTTGATATTTAATTAATTTGTTGTAGTTTCATGACAAAAAAAAGTCATAAATATTACCATGCAAATAGATTTTTTTTGCCAAAATTTGTAAATTTTTCTACCAATAAATTTGAAATTTAAAAAATAAAAAAACCCGATAAAATTAAAAAATGGTGCTAGATAATGATAGAAAAATGAAATAATAATGACAAGTATTTTCCTTCATAGATTGATGACAAGTAAAGAAAAGCGCCAAAATTAAAAAATGGTGCCAGAAATTCAAAACATGGTTCAAAAATTCAAAAGAATGGTGCCAATTTTTAGAATGCCTCCAAAAAAAATATTATGATGTTTTTTTTATCTTGACAAGTAATAACAAACATAAATTAATGATATTAGTGTAACTAGTAATAACAAACATAAATTGATGACTATTTTTTTTGTCACCCTCTCTTGACATCACCAATAATTATGGAAAAAATAACCGTCATCTACCCTCTTAGATAACGGTTTTTACTTGTCATTATAGATCATTTTTCTAGTAGTGAATATTATTACAACCAAAAATTGATTAACTTTAGGTCACAAACACTTTCAATAATTACCTTAGATACAAAAGTTATCATTTATTTTTTACCTTCATCTTCAGATAACATGAACATTGCATACCAGGTGAGGTGGATAGTTTCACATTCTCATCTCTCCCAGCAACACGCATATTAAAAAGTACCTAACTACTGACAAGATTGACTTGTGATGAGGAAAAATTTTAGTATGATTCATTTTGAAATAACATACAATGGATAACACCAGAGACATAATTCATTACATCATGATCTTTATTCTTGCCTAATTTTTGCACTATTAAATTTGGCCCGTCAATATAAGTCTAACAATTTAAACCGCGCTGAAATTGGATCTCAAACGGATCCTGAAAATCCAAAAAATCAAACTGAATCAGACCGACCAGACCTAGAAAATCAGGCCCAGATAGCCAAGCCCAACACGTGCATGCTTGGCCCAAACATGCAGTTTGGAGCCAAACATACACGTTTGGTCCAAATGCACAGTGCTAGATTTCCCGAATTTTCTAACTCAGTTTTATATAAATACGACCCTCTGAGTCAGTTTCAGGGGACTTCTTTAGAATTGCAGACACTTTTTCAGACGCTTTTTTAGACTTTCAGACTACTTTTTAGACTTCCAAAACACTCAAAACACTCTTCAGACACTACAATTCACACCAAACTGATATAAAAATACCTGAAACACTTAGCATTCACAAAAAGGCGTTTGATTTATGATTCATCCGACGGTTTAGTTCTCACTAGTTCCGTTCAAACAGACACTCTCCAGTCCTCTCCAAACACAATAGAGATACGCTCTGGGTTCATCATCCCTTTAGAAAAATTGGTCCCTAAATCTCGAAAACCAAAGGTGAAATACAGTACAGTATATTCTTATCCTTTTGGTTCTAAACAAGCCCTTAATTAAATAAGGCATTATTCATATCTTCAATTAATTATTTTTCTGAAATAATTAAAGTCCTAAAACTGATGTGTCATTTTCATTATCAATTAATTATTTTTCTGAAATAATTAACATTGAAGCCCTAAAACATTGCAGCCCTAAACTAAACTTAGGCACAATTCATTTTCAAAATCCTTTTTCATTAATAAATTGTTAAACGGATTAATAGCCTATTTGATTAAATCATTTTCTTAAAAATGAATTAGCTCATGAATAGACCAAACCCCCACCCACTGTTTTTCAGAACAATCCCACCCTTTGCGAGAAGGGAGAACGGTGTGGGTTATGATTCCCATTCGACGGGATACACCAACAAGCCTTCTAATGGCTTCAACTCCAAAATTACATTTTCTTTAATTTCCTTTGTTCTTTTATTATTTCTATTATTATTGTATGTTTTATTTTATTCATTGCCATAATTGTCTATATTTTTATTACATTGACTCTGGATTTCTATTTGAGGAACGTGTGCTTCTCTTAGATATACAAACTGGAGAGGAGATCCCCTGTTTAATTGCCATTTTTCTAATATATTTAATTTTATTGCTTTCTTTGGGGATGTATTCCTTCCCTAAAACTTGAAGTGTGCTAGAGGAAGGACCCTTGTTCATCTTTCTTGTTTTTACCGCTTTCTATGGATGTCATGCATATATATAACTTGCCCATGCATCATGATTTTCCATGTTTAATATGTTCATGCATAATGTGATATGCCATGCATACACAAAAACTTGATTTTAACCAAAATTACACTTTCTTAAGCCAAAATTTGTTTAAAATGGAAAAAAATATTTGTCTAAAATGTTTTTATCATATCACAAATCCTTGAACCTAACTATGGTTCGAGGGTCAGCCTCTTCTAAAAGTGGGTAAACCTTCAGGTTTTCTTAAAATTGGAGGTTATCAAAAATGGTTTCTTAATAACCAAATAAAAATTATTTTCTTAAAGATTAGGTGGCAACTCCTAACACATCACATGTGCACCCCAATGGACACATGTGGGGTGTACAAATGTGAGACCTAGGCACAACCGCGATGCCATGTGCAATCTGACCCCACGTGGTTAGTTTCCTTGAGCCATAAACTCATAGGCGCGCCGAAAAATCCCGCAGGCTATTGGATGGGGCCTCATAGCTGGTGACTCCACTGAGGACATTTGGAAACTGACAAAAAACTTAAGTGGATTATTTTCTTATAAAAACACTTTTTGACTTAAGACTGTGTGAAAGTAGGTTAACATGCATCACTTCACATGTTCCTTTATATTAGGAAAATTTGGATAGAGTGTAACATCCAGTGAGCTTCCCTCTTTAGGAGTGCTTTACCGATAGTGAAATCATCTAACTCCAAGTTGTACCCTCTGATCCTCTTTGTTGGGATAACGAGGTCACATGTACCGTTGGACCCATACAAATCTCCTTAGTTCACCTGTGGTTAGGTATATTGAACCTCTTATCACTGGGGAGCCTTTAAACCACCTATCCCTCATGTAATGATTAGAGTTGACCCTAGGTCCTATGTACCCTAACAACTTTGATATTTCCTGTCATCATGAAACCCTTTTTCAATCATGCATACATACATACATGCATGCATCATGACATCCAAAAAACTAAAATTGGATAAAGTGAACTATTCTAAACAATCCTTAAAAAACCAAACACTTACCCTTTTTTCTTACCTGCCTACCTGCCATTGGCTTATTTTTCAAAAAAAAACTAATACGCCACCTTTTCTTTTTCCAAAGGTCAACATGTCTAATACTGGAGACAACACCACCTGCAACCCTATTGCTGATGGCACTTGCTCTACTCCACCAGCTCCTCTTACTGACATTGCTGGGATGTTTGCTGAGATAATCCAAAGGCAAGATGAGACCCTGAAAACTCAATAAGAGACCCTAATTCCAATGATGCAAGCCTAAAAGTAGACCATTATGGGCAAAGTCCAAGCCATGCTGACCCAGCTTGGAGTTCATTCTGTTAACCATGCCTTTACTTCTGGGAAGGAACCTCTAACAGATGATGTAATTATAATGACTCCCTAAGCTGAATGTGGAGCCACTACTCAGACTGCCCCTACTATGGATCCTTTCCCAAAGGGGGACCCAAGATGATTCATTTATGAAAGACTTGATGGAAAAGTATGAGGACATGCTAAAGACTTTGAATGCCCTTACAAAGAAAGAAATTTCCTAGATGTAAAGGCATTGAGTGTCCTATCATCGAACTACTCGAACTTCCTACCCCAACACTCACTTGAGGATTTATGATAGGACACTTCGCCCTTTGGGTGTTGAAGGCGAGCTCCTTGCTCAGCTCTCTGTAGCTTTGAGTTGGTTTATTCAACTAGATGACTCTAAGAAACTGACATGGGAGTCTATTTGTAACAAATTTGTAAAACAATATTCTTATAATCAATGGATTGATATTAAGAAAAGAGACTTAGAAATAACAAAGCAAATGCCTAAAGAATCATTTTCTACTTTCATAGCTAGATGGAGGAAGAAAGCCTCCTAAATGGTAAACCGATTATTATAATCGGAACAAATTGACATTATTGTTAAAAATTTGCTGCATGTCTAGTTAGACAAGTTAATGATGCAATATCTCACTAACTTTAAAGCATTTCTAAATGTGAGCATTCACCTCAAATATGGATTTGAATATGGCCTACTCAAGGACAAAAACTTGACCACGTCCTCTCATTACAAACATACCAGTTCCACTCAAAAGGAAGGCGGGGTCAATGCAATCTCAGCCCGCAAGCTAATCTAGATCAAACGAAGGGAATTTTCTAACTTGAGGGGATTAAAACTAAGCTATCTCCTAAAACAATTCTTAGAAAATGGTGCATTCTAGTCATTGAAACCTAAGCCCATCCCTAATTTATTGTCAAAGAACTTCAACATGACTGAAAGGTGTGATTACCACCAAGGGCCTAGGCACAAAACTGATGATTGCAAGCCATTCAAGCACAAGATCTAGGATCTAATTGACATTAAGGATATCCTATTACCAACCATAAACATTGAAACAAACCCCTTACCCGAGCATGATGTGAATGCGATCCTAGTTGAGTTTGATGAAGGGCATTCAACACACCTTATCACTAATGATGTACCATTGAGTAATTTCCATCACACTAGAAGAAGACCTACCTTCCTTAGGGAAGTCTTTCTCTTTGAATTACTCACTCCGGGTTGGCCAACCTTCCTTAAGAAGGTCAACCCATAATGATTATTGTTTTATCATCCTTGATTTAAGAAATTTGGGAACTAAAATAGATGCTATCACAAGAAGCAAGAGGATAACACAAGCACCTGCTCCTCCTCCTTCCGTAAGTCGACCTACGGTTAAGAACAAAGGGACTCCTAAACATGAGATTGATCATATACTTAAAATATTAAAAAAGACTCAGGTTAACATTTCCTTATGGAGCCTACTCACGTTATCCTACCATAATCTCTAAGCTCTTTATAAGGCATTGAGCTAATGCCAGACTTCACCAGACATATCTCTAGAGACCTTAGCTGTATCCATTATCACTTCTACAAAAGGGGCATTAATCTCTTTCTTTGACAATGAAATCTAGCATGGGGAACTGCATAATGATTCTTTATATATCACTATAATTACAAGGGATAAAACTATCTCGATGACTCTGGTTGATAACGGGTCTGCATTAAATGTTTGTCCATTGAAGGTTGCAAGCTGTTTGGGGTTAAGTGCTGCTAATTTCACCCCTTCTAACCAGATTGTATGCGTTTATGAAAACTATAAAAGAGAAGTTCTTGGGCTCTGACAGTCACCATAGGCCCAACAAACTTTAAGATATCATTTTAAGTTATTAATGTGCCTTCATGCTTTAATCTACTTTGGGGAGACCTTGGATCCATCAAGCTAAGGCTATTCCATCAACCTTACATTAATGGGTTAAGTTCCCACTGAACAACGGTATTGTAACTATTAAGGCGGATACGTCTAGTAAATCGGAAGTCCCGGGCACTATCCTTATCTTGAAAATTCAGCCTGAGTTATCAGCATATCCTTTATCTGGCTTCTCATTTGTACAATTCATTAAGGCTACTATTGATCTAAAAGAACCAATGTCTTTAGAGTTTGATCCATACTACAATCTGATGATTGGAAACATCCTCAAACATATGGCTTACTTTCCTGGTATGGGCTTGGGTAAAAACCAATAAATGATGAAGTTATTTAATGAATAATCATCTTCAATCCCACCATTTGGCTTAGGCTACTAACCAACTGACGAAGAAATTGAGGAGGTAAAAGCCCGAGTGAAAGAAAGGTCCCTAATTGCTAGCAAAGAGGGTTAAACTAACTATCCTTTAAGGCTATACTTCAGAACCCTCAATGGGTATTTTATCAAAGAAGGGGGGACGGTTCCTTATTGTGCTCTCCCTGAACCATGGATTTTCCCTTTGACTGGCATTAGAATTCTTGAATTTGAGCAATTTTCTGATGTGAAGCTGACCGTTGAAGACTGCCAGCCCCTATACTTTTTAGGCAATGACAATGAGGACAATATGGAAGCCTGCCTCTTTGGTGATATAGCTATTTAGACCAATAGAAGGAAAAATCTAACCTCTCTTCCTTGATCAAACATGCTACTAGAAAGCTTAAAAACTGGCACTTTGAAGATGGCCCTGCTAAAGTTTCTAAATCTGAATCAGAAACTGAGTCTGAGTCTGAGTTCAGTGCTGAGTTTGAGTCCTCCTCTTCTTTTGACTCTAAGTCTAAAATAAATGTAGTAGGTCCATCTGGTTTTAATTATGAACTTGATTTAACCATGGACCTTTCCTTGATTTCAATTAATAAGACTACCAAATTTTCTTGTTACGAGCCTGTCTCTTTATTTTCTTTTGATGTTCCAATTGATGAATCTAACCCTAATTAAATAAAAAAAAAGAGAATAAAATAAATGAAATAAAAGATGCTGTTAAAGAGCCCATAAACACTGGCACTTATGACATGCC
The DNA here is from genome assembly GCA_948294925.1 of Codiaeum variegatum. Classification (NCBI taxonomy): domain Eukaryota; kingdom Viridiplantae; phylum Streptophyta; class Magnoliopsida; order Malpighiales; family Euphorbiaceae; genus Codiaeum; species Codiaeum variegatum. Next base: position 6,514 of record CAOJBK011014145.1, on the reverse strand, counting down.
TAAAAATACATATTTTGCATCTGCATGCTCAAACAAATAGGACACTGAATCTGCCATCAGAAGATTCAAAGACTGCTTTGTTTAGCAACCCAACGACATGACTGGACTTGATCCAAGCATTGTTGTCCAAAAGATTCTGACATATCCAAATTGCAAACCTATCAAACAGAAGCTCAGGTGCATGAAACCAGCTTGGTCAATTCCAATTAAGGAAGAAGTGGCTAAGCAATTTTCTCACAACTTCATTGGACCAATCAACTATCTATCTTGGTTAGCCTATATTATCCAAGTACAAAATAAAGGTGGGAAATTTAGAATGTGTGTGGATTATCGAGACCTAAACAAGGCATGCCTTAAGGATGATTTTTCACTACCTCACATAGACCTCCTAGTCAACACACTAGTTGGCTCTGAGATGGTTTCCTTAACCGATCTAGCTGCAGGTTACAACCAAATCTTGGTTCATCCTCCAGATAAGGAAAAGATAAGCTTTACCATAGAATGAGGCACTTACTACTACAGAGTATTGCCATTTGGACTGAAAAATGTTGGAGCCACCTACAACAGTTTTCCATAACTAGATGCACAAAAGGTGGAAGTGTATGTTGACGACATGGTCATTAAAGGTGCTATTGCCAAATAACATCTGCAAGTAATGAAGAAGTTCTTCCTTAGACTTCAATAGTATAATCTCAAGCTGAACCCCAACAAATGCATATTTGGATCCTTATCTGGAGTGGTCCTCGATTACATGGTAAGCAAGAAAGGGATTGAAGTCGATCTAGCTGAATCCAAAACAATTCTCAACATGCCATCCTCTAAAATTAAAAAGGAGATAAGGAGCTTTCTAAGTTGCCTCCAATGCATCAATTGGTACATTCAGCTAGCAAACACTTGTGGACCGATATTCAACCTAATTTATAAAGAACTCCTCTAAATAGTGGGATGAGGAGTGTCAGAGAGCCTTTGAATTGATTAAGAAGTACCTTCTAAACTCACTAGTTCTATAGCCTCCTAGGCCTAGTCAACCTCTATTGCTCTATTTGATAGTCACTAATGAAGCCATATGGGTAATGCTAGCCTAAAATGCCCTAGACTCTGATAAGGAAAATGTCATCTATTACTTAAGTAAAAGGATGTTGGATTATGAAATCAAGTACAAGTATATTGAGAAGCTTTTCCTAGCTTTAGTATGGGTGTGCCACAAACTAAGGCATTATCTAGGGGCATACATCACACATGTCCTCACATACCAAAGTCCATTGAAGTACCCCATAGAGAAGCCTATCTTAGACAATAAAATGGCTAGAAGGATGGTAGTCCTAGATGCCTATGACCTCATGTACATTTTGTGGAAAGCCATCAAGGGTAGCGTCATCACCGATCAACTAGCTACTGCCCCAACCAATGATCATTAGGAAGAACCTAAGTTTCCTGATGAGGACATTCTATTTTTACAAAATGAAACATGGAAATTGTATTTTGATGGAGCCTCTAATCATAAAGGTTATGGTGCTAGAATGGTGTTTCTACACCTACTGGCAAAAGTTTACCTCTGGCAATCAAACTAGATTTTTGAGGTAACCAATAACTAAGTCGAGTATGAAGCATATGTATTTGGATTGGACTCAGCCCTCTAGATTGGCATCAGAAACTTAGAAGTATACAATAACTCAAATCTCATTGTCTCCCAAGCCATGGGATAATGGAAAATAAAGGAGGAGCAGTTGGTTCCTTACCATAAGCACCTCGAAGAGTTGGCCAACAACTTTAATGTCTTATCCTTCCATTATCTTCCAAGATCTCAGAATAGGTTCACCGATGCACTGGAAACCTCGACATCTCAGAATATGTCCCACATAAGATTATATTAAACAATAATTCTCACTTTTGGAAAGAAATGGTTGCCCTCTTGAAGAAGGAAATGATTGTGCACCACCACTCTTATCCACAGAGACCTCAGACCAATGGATCAATTGAGGATACCAACAAAGCACTAAAAAATATGCTTCAGAAGATGATAAGTAACCATAAAGGATGGCACCTGCACTTACCAAATGCTCTCTTTGGGTATAGAACTACACACAAATCGGCTACCAGAGCCACACCATACTCTCTACCTATGGATTGGAAGCAGTCCTCATAGAATTAGAAATTCGGGCAACTAGAGTTCTTCAAGAATCTCAAATATATAAACTTGATTGGCAATAGGCCTACTATGATAAGCCAAACTCAATCGATGAGAAAAGGATGAAAGCACTCCACCACACTAAAAACTATCAGATAAGGCTTTCCAAACACTTCAATAAAAGGGTTTGGAGTTGTAATCTTCAGGAAGATGACCTAGTCCTAAAAGAAATCCAATAAGTCATAAATGACCCTCGAGAGAAATTCAGACCTCTTTGGAGTGGACCCTATATCATAAAGAAGATCATGTCATGAAGAGGCGTCATCCTGATAAACATCGATGATAACGAGTTTAACCATCCCACCAATCTCGATCAGCTCAAGAAGTACCTCATATAATGTTCTGGTTACATGAGCATGCATTCAGGCATCATCATTTCTATAACAAGAACTACATGGAACTGATTCTCCAAAATCATAAGTAGTATTCTGAATTCAAAATTTCAAAATTCAATGTAAGGAGATACGTAGGCAACCCTCATTGGATACAGTTTAAAGCATTCAATAAAATCAATTGTTTCATTCGCATTAGGCTCTTTTAACATTGCATGCAAGGGTTAAAAAGAATAGATAAACAAAAATGGAAAAAATAATGAAACCTGTTAAGCTGAAAACTCGAAAGGGAGGCTTAGGAAAAATTTAGGGTACGACCTGCTAGACTGAAAATTGAAAAGGCGGTCTATGCGACAACTAGGCAACAATAAAGGCAGCTCGTTAAGTTGAAAACCCAAAAGGGGTGGCTTAGGAAAAAATTAAGAGCTTAAACAAAAGAAAAACAAAATCAAGGTCTTATTCATCTTTTAGGACATCCAAAATAAGATATTTGAGATGGTTCACCTCAAAATGTACTAACAAATAGTGACCGCAAGTATATGGGCTATCGTAGAACAATATGTGAATCCAAGGTCATTTTCCCCCAAGAAACTCGCGTCGGCTTATTAATTTTTTTTTCGAAGAGGGCAATTAAAAGTAAAAAAGGATTTTGGATTTTAAAAAGTAAAGTAAATAATTAAACTACAATAAGGAACTATAGGATGTGATATGTATTGGTATGAATGAGTCTAGAGATCTTTTACAATTCATAGTCCACCTTTTATGATATTAAGTAATTAGTTCAATGATTTATGTTAAAGAATCCAATTTAATGAAATCATTCAATTAGAACTTATTCTATCACATTCATAGAAGTAATCTAAAGAAAACATGTATCAATCAAAGGATTTAAGACTAAAACTTATATTCCTAATTCGTTTTAGAATCTCAATTGAATAGTTCCTAGTTTAGATTTTCACTCTCACTCTATCACCCAAACCCTAATAATTTAAACTAATTAGTGATAAAGCAATCAATTATTAGAATTAATTCAATTCAATCAAGCAAGAGTTTAACACAATTAAAGAATCCAAGTACTATTATTCATATCAAGAGTACTTCATGCTCAATCTCTAGACAATGAAGAATTTAGCTCTTGATTGGTTTAAATCTCAACAAATTAATAATGAATTCGATGGACATCATGCTTAATCTCTTAAAACAAAGATTACCCAAAAGAATTAAAGCAATAAAGTTAAGAAAATAAACCTAAATTAAAGTATAGAAAATCCCAATATCCTTGGAGAAATTCAACTCCAATGTTTAACACAAACCAAATTAAAGAAAAACTAATGAAAAATAATGAAAACAATTCTTAGTTTAGTATGACTGAGAGAATCTCCTCTCCAATTTCTGATCTCTCCTCAAAATTAAGTTTAAAAACTCTTCATATAGTGTATCCTTGAGGAGTAGTGTAAAACTTGGGTAGGAAACCTCTTAAAATATCCTAAAAGTCCTAAATTGACTTAGACAAGAATTCTAATCAAAATAGGAAATAAATAACTCAAAACTCATAATAAAAATTACACTAGTAAAAACCTCTAGATTGAGGGTTGATTTTAGGCCAACTATGGAATTGGACTTTGTGGTCTTTATAAGAGTTGTAGATCCTTCTCTTAATTTTCCAACGATACCTTACACACCTCAATTAGAAATCTGTAGCTCAAGTTATGCTCCAAATACTCTAAAGTTTCAAAGCTGTCGGATTTCTATCGCATTAGCACAGCCTTTGCGGATGAAGAAACTTTCAAACAGAAAGTTGAATGGCCCTGGAGTCAATTAGCACGACCCGTGCCAATGTAAAATGCTCCAAAAGTCTTTGAAAATTGCTTCTTTCAAATCTATTAGCTTAGGAACTCCATGTTTCAATCAAATTACTCCGTTTTTGCACGAATTTTTGACTTACTCTAAAATACACTTAACATCCATATTCAATGCAATTTCTGGATAAAAATAAACTCAAATGTTAGGGAAAAATATATAAAATTATGCGCAAAACAACTCCCCTACACTTAAGCCTTCGTTAGTCCTCAAGAAAAATAGAATAATGATAATGATTATATAACTTAACTCTCTTTAATTAAACTATGTATAAAAAAGGCTTCAAATTTCTAATCCAATTATTCAAGCAAGTCAAAGTCAAAATTTACTTAATCAATTAACTAAGTTTTAAACTTAGAATCTAATTTCAACCTTTTTAATGACATTATAGCATAACCAAGCATCAAAATACGAGTTAAATAAACGAGGAAACTTCTTTTTATGAAACTAAGTAAAAATCAGTCTAATAAAGGTTTTCATGCTTAGAAATTAACTCAATCTTTTTAAAAATAACACACATTTCATGCAAATTTAAACTTTAAGAACATGCACTTCTTTAACTGTTGTTTTTCTTTTTTTTTTTCCTCTTTTTTTTCTTCATTAAGGAGCCCAACTTAACTAATTTCATCATTAGCCGTTTGATGCGAAGGTAAACACTTTGTGATGTCGACCCCCAGTTACTTAGCTTATCAGTTACATCAGCCGGCTACTAGTATTATTCATAGTTCCTTTAGATTATTTCACTTTGTACAAAATAGGAACCACTGGATTATGGATTTATTTTCAAAGCTCCTTGCTTATTGTTATTATTTTTAGTATAAACCTTTAATTTATTCACAATCAATGCATATTATATCAAAAAGATATCATTAAATTCCTAAGGTTACTAAAGATATTTTGCCAAACTTTAACCATGCAACATTCCAATCTATATGCTCAAAGATTTAACAAGAATTTCAAAATTTAACGATGTACTAATATCAAGAAAACTCTTTACTTTTAAATTCTAAAATCAAAACTTAGTAATTAACTAAGAAAATTGAAATAATGACTTACAAGAATAGCCAAATTTCAAAAAATTTTGACAAAAAAAAAGCTCAATCAAGATTATCAAATCATCACCTCATAGTCAAAACTTGTTTTTGCTTGAGTTCAAACTAATCAACAAATCAAGGCAATAAAGAAAAATAAGCATATTTCACACATTGTGCCTAATGTGTTGAAAATAAAAACAAAAAGAAAGGGAAAAAAAAAAAGAAAAACTTGCCTTTGTTATCCTTTGTTATCTAATATCTTGAAAATATCTTGATGATTATGCAAATAATATGTGCATATGTGTGTTAATGATCAATCCACAAGCAAAGATTAGAGAGAAAAGAAGAATAAAAATTATGAATTATAGGGTTTATGAGTGTCCTTGCAAAATTGAGAGTGTGTGTGAGTTTTTGTAATTGCAAGAATTACATTAAAAACTAGACGTGAAAATGCGTTTTTAGGCTTAGGCGCATGGGGCAATTTAACTGCGCATGGGTTTGTGCGCATGTCAAATAACTCGTGCCTCTTTTTGAAATTTAAATAGAAAGATGCATGGGGAAACTTTATTTTGGCATGGTCTCATGCCACTCAACTAGGCTCGTGTGGATATCTATTTCTAAGTTAACAAAAATTTTCCATTCAAACAGTAAGGCGCACGGGGCCTTTAAATTTTGGCATGTCCCGTGCCTGCAGTTAAACCCCCCATGCCGCTTACTGCTTATAAGAAATTTTTAGGCAAAATTTTCAATTTTTACATAACACTTACCATACAGTTTTCAGCTCATAATTTAACTCCTTAAACCAAAAAAATTCCTGCAAAATCACAACCAAAATCACACATACCCATGCATTATCTCTTGATAATTGAACTAAAAACATAAAATCAAAAAGAAAAACAAACTAACAAATAATTTAAACCAGTGGATTGCCTCCCACCCAGCACTTCTTTAACGTCATCTTAGTTGGACATTGAGATAGGATTAACCTACCTCAGAGGCATTAAACCTGTCACCAAAGAACCCAAATTTATTACATTTGAAACAAGACATTCCATAGGTACCATTCCAACATTCTTTCAAAATTTTCAAGCAAGACTCAA
>CAOJBK011013968.1:0-25104 GCA_948294925.1 Codiaeum variegatum | reverse complement strand
TCCTTACCTTTTGATATGCTAAAGGCTCTGCAAGTGCACAGTTAAGTTAGTTACACAAAATATTATAAGTAAAAATATGAAGTGAAGTAGATACTTATGAGAGGCATGTCGCACGTTGCGAGGCAGTGAGTGAGACCCTTTCACCTCCAGAAGATAGGATGATTTCAAAATCATACTTCAGTTGAACAATCAACCACAGCTGGCGAGGGCTCAGTTGCCCTGGGCATTTGCGAGGGTCATGTTTTTATCCAACTTCTCCACCTTCGACAAGCCTCTGTATTCACCGGTGAACCCGAAGGCCACCTGGCCTTTTCTGATTAGCTTTAGCACCCTACCTGAGAAGGACTTATTCTTTCAGACATCTACTTTGTTCTCTTTTGCTCCAAACAAAGTTCACAGCGGCTTCTTCTAGAAGCACCAGATGTAGGGCTCGCTGGAAGCAGCCAAGTTGAAAAAAGCTTAAAACATCTTTGGGCTCAGATGACTGATCCCCATTACAAAACACACCACTTCAAAATAGTGGAGTTCTTCAATAGAGTTTGGAGTCAGCATCATTGGGTTGACCTTGAAGTACTCGAAACACCGGCATAAGAAAGGTGAAGGGGGAAGTAGTAGACCTCTAGTCAAATGATCGTAATACCAGACGTATTCACGATCTCCTTTGGGCAATTCAATGGCGGTGTTGGTGGAGAATATCCTGGCCTTCAGGGGAGGAATCTCCATATGAACATAGTTGGACATGGCATCAACATTCTCCTGGAAGATGCCAAACTTGAAGGGTATGCGCGTGATATCTTTCATGTGAGGCATGACAGTGCTCTTTATATAGAACTCAGTGTCCTGAGCTTTGCTTTGCTTCTGAGGCTTTTCAACCTCTAGCTAGTGCTTCTTAGATTGCTTTTGAGGAGGTGCCATGGAAGAATGGATAACAAGAAAAGAAAGGAAAGGGGCAGTTTAGCAGCAGAGAAAACAGGAGAGCAAAGAGACAGTGAGGTAGTGAACAGAAAAGAAATACAGCAAAGAGAAAAGGAACATGTTTATATAGGCAACCGAAGGCATTTAAGAGCCTAGGAGAATGGTTGACAAATGGCAAGCAGAGGGGATGGCAGATTTAAATGCTCATCATAGCCTTTTAATGCCATCATAACTATCGGAGGTGTTCCTCCATGTGGCGAACAGGGAAAGGCTTCAGTAATAGCGTCGTTACATGGGGAAGTGTAACGGTCCTCGAGCTTGATGAAAGGTCACAGGAAGGACAGGAAAACGTCTCATCAATCTAATCGAAGACCCCTATCTCTGAACCCGAGGCATCCTGATTAAGTACTATTTGAGCTTCGAAGCCTTCGAGTGCTAACGCTCCAAGGGGACAATTGATACCGCTCAACATTGGCCTAGTGCGGTCCTAACTATCTGCTTAGAATTTGACCAAACCTTAGAGTATCCCAGTTCTACCCGAACCCCAGGCACTGGACATGATTTGTCTCATTTGGCCTTCGATGGTTCGGGTCCACATGAGACAGGTGTCACTAGCCCCATGGAGAGGTATGCTGTAAGGTACCCAGAGCAGATACATGTCCCTTTCAACAGGGTTTTCACCCTATAAATTCAACCCTCAACAATCCAAACGAGGTAATGTTTTTCATGCAATCCAAAATTCTAAACTAAATCCATTCTTGAGAGCTTTTTCACTCAAACCTATTTTTGATTTGAGCATCGGAGGATTATTGTCGGACACACGTCCGGCCACCCCTGAACATTGTCTTCTCTGTGCAGGCTGTTCTAACTCTACTAGAGTAATCAATATCCAATAGTGTGACCAATCCACACACATCATAATTTGTTCAACAAGATCAATTTCTTTCTACATAAATTTTTTTATAGATTCCAGCAAAAATAAGCAAGATGAGAGATATCATCATCATTTTCCTCTCTTTTTGAAGAAAGAAACTATATGTACACAAAAATCATAAAAGAGTGTAAATTAGTTTGTTCATGTTTGATGTTCTAATGTAAACCAAACCATGCATATTTGGCATGCTCACAAAAGAACATTGTATGCTCTACATCCTCGATACGCATACAAGTATCACATACACAATTTTCAACTAATTTTCTTTTTAAAATAATATTTTTATGGTTAAAGTGCCTCTACATGCTCTCCATATGAAGCATGCAATTTTGGGTTGAAGATTTAAACCCCATATATTTTTCCATAGCTATTGAGGATGTTGTCTTGAAGAGGAGGCTGCATATTGCTTCTCAATTTTAGTCCTTTTTGAATAATATTTCTTTATACTGATTTAACTGAAAAAATCATGTTTTGCTTCAATTCCAAACCCAAGTGTCTTTTTCAACTTCCAGACCAATTGGAATTCTTTTAATTGCTTCAGGTTCTAAAGGATCAAAAATACTATTAATAATCTGGTTATTCCATTCCCTCTCATCATTTATCAAGTGAGCCATATAATAACGAAAGAGTGGGGTCTTAGTGATCTAATTCTGAAATTTGGTAGGGACGGTAACCCAAATCTTTATTATGCTACCACTTTGGATGTTTAACCTTGCACCTTCCTTCATTAAATTTCGAACATTCAAGAAGGCTTTGGACCTTGATTAGTCTCCAAAAAATTACTATGAGGAAAATATATCCCTTTTATTACTCGAGCCATAAATAGTTTGGGTGATTGCTTGGAGAGCATGACTTAGTTATAAGCTTCACTCTCCATATGAATTCCTAATTTTTCTTGAGAATTTGACCACCAAAACTTTCCTATTACTAAATTCAACTTTGTGTAAGCAACTTTAGGTAGCTTGAAACAGGACATGAGATAATTTGGAAAAGCTGTGAGCACAGCCTTGACCATAATCTCTCTTCCTGCAAAGGATAGTATAGTGTGCTTCCACCTTTGTGCCTTATTTTTAACCCTTTGTAGCATAAAATCAATAGCCACAGCTTTAGATCTATCCTATTGCTCTGTTAAACCCAAGTACCTCTCTCCCTTCAGTCACTGCTAGCATTTGAAGCTTTTTGAAAATAGAGTTTCTTAATTTTGGAATGACAATTTTGCTGAACAACACTGAGGACTTTGTTAGGTTGATAGTTTATGCATCTTCATATATCTTCAACAAATTCATGAACTCAGTTACCTCCCCCAATGATGCGTTACCAAAAAGAAAAGTATCATCTGCAAATAAGAGATGACTGATTTTTAGATATCTTGTAGTTATTTGATAACCCTTAAAAGAACCTTGCTCCACTGAATTGTTAATAAGGCAAGACAAAGCATGAAAAAAATGAAGAGGTAAGGAGATCATGGGTCTCCTTGCCTCAATCCTCTTGTAGGTTTAAAATATAAAGAGGGTCGCCCATTGAATAAAATGGAATAATTAACAGATGATATGCATTCTCTAATCAAATGAATGAAATTTTCTAAGAAACCCATTTTGTGCATTACAGCATAAAGGCCACTCCACTTCCTTTTGCATATCAACTTTAATTGCACAAGCTGCATTTTTCTTACAGTTCAAAGATTTGAAAGAATGGATAATATGATGAGCTATTAAAATGTTATCTTGAATGCAATGAATTGGGATGAAAGCATATTGATTTTCACAAATGAGCTCATTAATTTATGGTTTCAATATAGCAACTAAGATCTTTTATATAATTTTGCACAAAGAGTTTCATAAACTTATTAATCTAAAGAGAGATATCTTGTTAGCTTCTGAACATTTAGAGACCAACAAAATAAGAGTGTTGTTGACTTCAGGAGGTGATAGAGGTCTTAATCCTCCACGTTAGGATTGAGTGTTTCCTAGTAGCTTAGTTGAGAAGGGAACCTACATAGAAAGAGATGATCAGAGGATCAAACATTGTGTCCGACGATAACTCTCCGACACTCAAGTCAGTAAGGAGAGAAAGAGGAAAATAGAAAGAGAGTTTAGTGTGAGAAGAGTTATAAAAGATTATTTTGAATAGTGGAAGGCATCTGTTATTTATAGATTGAAGGATCCTTATAGAAAGAGGCAGGTGTTATTTAAGGATTAATTTCAGAAATCCTATGCTTGGATGTGAGTGTCGCCCCATGTGTGTGAGATAGGTGTCTGCTAAAAAATGGATAGGGTCCCACTGAGTGGTTAGAGGACCTTCAAGGTAAGGTCCTCTCGGAAAAGGTCAAGGATGATCCTTCGGGGGTAACCTTCAAGGGTTAACCTCTATGGGTTAGAGGATGAGACCCTTCGGTGATGGCTTAGCAAAACATGAACTGACCCCTTTAGTGCAATCTCAGACCCATATCAAAAGGCATTAATTTATTGAAGAAAACCCTTGATAGCTCTTGAGACATCTTCTTTTATTTTTTATCAGCATCTCTGGTAAAATATCCTAAGGAAACCATCAGGCCCTAGAGATTTTAAACTAGCCATCCTAAACAATGCTTGTTTCACAATTAGATACCAGAGCATCTAGCATAGTGGTGATCTCCTCAGTTATGGTTCTAGGTATACATTCAATGACAGCCTCCATATTAACTTGACCTTCTGAAGAATATAGCTTTGTGAAGAAATTGAGTATCTCTAATTTGATTTCCTCCTCTGAAAATCATTCTTCATTATCATCATTGATTAGACTGGTTATTTCATTACAATGTTTCCTTTGAATGGCTGAGTGTGAAATAAATTTGTATTTCTATCTCCTAGCGGTAGCCAATTGATTCTAGACTATTGATACCATAATGCCTTTTCCAGCTTCCAACATTCCTCTAATGCAGATTTCAATAATTCTTCCCTCTATTTATCTATCATGGTAGGATTTCCCTATACATCTTATCTAATTTTTCCTAAAGATTTTGATTTTTGAAATAAGTGTTTCCCACTGTTAGCTTGTGTCAATCAATTAAAACTTAAGAACTCTTCTTATGTTTTGGAAGAATCCCCTAAAAATTATTATTAGTTATAATAGACTCCCATGCATTCTACACAATCACTTTCCAATTAGGGCTCTTCATATTGAAATTTTTTTGTTTTCTCCTTTTGAAGCTACTCTATTTGAAAATAAGTGGCTGATTATCTGAGCCAATAAGTTTCCCAAGTTGAACAAAAGCATTGGTAAAATTTATCCTCCAATTGCAACTTACCAAAACTTTGTCAAGGTGTTGGGCCATACATTTCCCCCTGGTTTTTAATTATACCAAGTAAGTTTTATCCCATTGAAACCTATATCAATGAGCTCAGAAGTATTTAGACAATCTGTAAATTCCTCCAGTGCTGCATTCATTACTTTTTTTGCCCCTATCCTTTCATCTACACTTAGTATAGCATTTAGATCCCCACCTAGGATCTAGTCCTCCCATTGAGATGGTTTTAAATTTAGCTGATCCTGAAATACAGCTTCTTTGTTGACTCCACAAGGATCTCCATAAGCAAAAGTTTATACCAACTCTTGTTGTTGTTTTTTTTTAGCACAAATGTGTATATAATTAATAAAACTACTAAGAATTTCCACTACCACATCATCCATCCACCATAACAAGAAGCCACTCATTATTAGTAAACCCCAGTTTTTCCTAGTTCTTTCAAGAACCTTTTCTTCATTTTTTGTTTCTACCACAAAACACATGGGCTATGAGATTTACATAAATCCCCTAAAACTCCAACTGCTAATGGTTTACTCATCCCCCGACAGTTCCACAAAATATGAATCATATTACTCCTATTAGGGTTTAAATAGAAGGAGAAAAATAGAGCCTAAGGAAACAAACCTACACAACAACTATAACTTGAAATTGAAAAGAACAAAAAACTATAAGAAATTATATGAAATTCTGATCTGAAGAAAGGTAAAATCAACAATGCTTTCTGAGAAAAAAATAGATTTTAGACTGAAAAATTAATGTTCTAGAGATTAATAAAACCTCACTATTCTATAATATACCCCTTAGATGAGAAATCAAAACGTAAAAAGAAAATTTAACTTAAGAGTGGTTGAATAAAAATAATACTAAAAGGGGAAAAGATGCTTCTGACCGAATTAGAGAAATAATGGATTAAATTAAGATGATGACGGAATGAGGGACAAACCTTAGTACATGCACGACGGCGCGAAAGAAGGAAAGCCCTTGTTGCTCAATAATGCGGTTCGCTTTTTTTTATTCGCATTTGTTGACTCGTATAGTCTATAGAACATCAATTCCTCATATGAGATATTTAAATATCAGACATAGATTTATATGCATAATAGTAATTGATACAGGTCTGGTAAAAAGATATTGGGCCTAAGCCCATTGAATAATGATAGATGGCTGAAAATAACCCAACTTGAGAAAGGTCCACAATTACAACTCAATTCAAGATAGAAAATGGGACCCACTAAAGGGCTCCCTTCGAAAGATGAAGAGGTTGTTATCAATCTTTTAAAATAGTATATTTAGGGGGAATTCTTAGGGGCACATGTCGCTCTCCCAAGAAGGGACCACTGTCATACCCCTTCCATCTCTTAACATATGGCAGAATGTCATTGAAACACCTATCCACCTTGGTAATCCAACCTACACTACAAATAGTCCATTATTGTAAACATTTCAAGTTATATTTCACTAACCCAAACTCTCTAAAAAATCCCTAGTCCTATCTTTCCAAGGGCTCCAAGGCATTGTTATGTCCTACGTACTGACTTCAGGGTCAGAGGGCTTTTCCTAGGAACAAAGCATGACCCTCTAGCTCATATTTGTCTCTTGTACAGGACAAGCTCAAACTTATAAGCCCATTCTAAACTAAGAGATCAGAAGATTGGTGAGCCTAGGCTCATCAAATTGGCTCCATGTCTGGGAATCTAATAATAAGTCTTTATTGATCTCAAACACATTTATCTTTTCTCTTCTCCTTTTGAGCATAGATACATTGACTTTCCTTTTTTGCTTCAAAGTATATTCCAATATTGCATAACTTTAAGGCTCAAACATAGATGAAACATCAAAAAATAGAAATAAAGCCATATATATTCCCTCACCAGTAAACCAATAGGAAATGTCACCCATTAAACTCCACCCATAAACACCTCCACCACTCTTAACCTAACATCATCCCTACAAACCCTAGTAGATTTCATGAAATAGACACGAAGAAACACTACCATTACCATGCCCCCACCTCAAATACCTTTAGAGATTGCTCCAACTTTGCAAAATGTCCTTTATTATAGCTATTGAAAAACCAAAGCCTAACTGGGTAATAAACAAATGAGGATGTAGGAACAGGCCACAGAAAAATAGTAAGGATAACACTTTTTACAACCCCTAAAATAGAAGGGGGATAGGCCACAAGTAAAGACCATTAAACTAATATTCAAAATAGGAGCAGTAAGCGGTAATCATGAATACTCAAAGGATAAATAAGAGGAGGGGGAAGGTAGAGAAGGAAAAGGAAGAAGGAGGGTGAGGGGAAAGGAGCAGGAAGAGTAAAAAGGATGATAAAGAAAGTTCTAAAGGAATTAGTGAGTCAAGACCTAATGGGGGAGAGAATAGAAGTGATAACCATTCCAAAAGGGAACATGGAGGTAGGAAGACCTCTTATAGATCCAAATCGCTAAGAATGGTAGACAGAGAGCAGGAGGCCTTAAGTCATAATCCTCAGGATGTAAGAGAGATGGTGAAGTAGTATATGGAGGGGTTTAAAGAGAAGAAAAAGTATTGGGATAGATACCTAACTATCAAGTTGAAATCTCTATTCATTAGAAGAATAGCAGAGTACTAAATGCTTAGTAAATTCAAAGCCCTCAACACTATAAAGCACACTAGGTCAACAAACCTAAAAGCTTATATTTTAAATTATAAGAACAAAGTTGATTTACAGAATATAAGTGATGAAGCACTTTGTTAGGCTTTTCAGGGGTTCTTGGATGTGGCATCCACCAAATGGTATGACAATTTTGAAGAAGGGAGTATAGAGAGTTTCCAATAGCTAGCTAAAAGTTCCATGCAGAGGTTTGCAACTAGTATTCCAATAGAGATGTAGACACAGACCTTAGAGCTTCTCAAGCAAGGATCTGAGCCATTGAGGGATTTCCTAGCTCAGTTCAATTTCGAAGCATTGGAAGTAACTCGGTTGAACCAGCCAAGAGTAGTTAAAGCCTTACAAAATTGCACCATGCATATAGACTTTTTCAAAAAGTTGTGTAGAGATCTACCCAGTAACCTCGAAGATACCATAACCTTAGTGTAGAAATACATAAGATAAAGTGACACTTTCTAAGTAAGTCAATTATCCCAAAAGCAAAGGAGTGAATCGGTAGGGGCTCCTCTGAAGAAAAGTATAAAGAAGGAAATAGGGGGTTTAGGTGGATCCTAAAGAGTGGCATCTTAGTCAATAGGGAAAGCATTGATGTGACCAAATTTACTCCTCGTAATACAAAGCTAAGAGTGGTGTTTACCTCATTCTAAGACCAGGACATATGGCAAAGGCTGAAGTTGATGAAAAGGTACCCGCAAAAGAGTGGTAAGTTAAAATTCTACAAATTTCACAACACCTATAGTAACAGTACTTATATTTATAGGAAACTAATGGAGAAGATACAGAGGATGATTAACTAAGGTTATTTGAAGGGGTTTGTCAAAGAGTAAGGGGAGTTTGAATCCCCAGTGGTGAATGATGGCTCAAGAAGAGATATCACTAATGTAACAGGCAGACCCTAGAAAGAAGCAATGAGAAACAACAATAGAAAAGCTATCACCTAAAGTAAAAAAAACTCCAAAGATTATCTTTTACAATGACAGAAAGTAATAGGTTGAAGAGGAAGAGATTATCAAGCCAAGAAGAGCATACATGATTGTCATAAAAGCAGTCATCGCTAATTTCACGATGAAGAGAATTTTGGTGGATAATGGAAGCTCAACCAACTTACCTCTACTCCATGAATTAGACATAGAAATTAGTGTGAAAAGGAAAAGTAACGATTTCTTTACTAGATGAGACCAAATTCTATGTTTACAGCACATACAAGCTAGAAAGAGAGATAGAATTTAAAGAGTGTAATGAAAATAGAAACTAAAGAAGTGTACATGGTAGAAGGGTTGGTTGAAGGCTAAAAGACCCAACCAACTGAAAAATCAGAGCATTTCTTAAGGGAGATGGAAAAGCCAGAGAGATTCCTTAAAGTTAATGCGGGATTAGATGGGGGTGAATGAGATGAAGCTAAAGGTTTTATAACTAGCCATAAGACACTTTTTGCATGGGATTCCATAGAGATGTTGCGGATTATCCTTGAGGTAATTATCCACAGGTTGAATATGGACCCTACCTTTAGGGCAATTAAGAAAGTTAATGGAGGTGGGGTTTGTAAGGAGTTATAGAACCCAAAGTAGCTCACAAATGTTGTATTTATGAAGAAAGCAAATGAGAGTTATAGAATATGTGTGGACTTTACTTATCTCAACAAAGCTTTCCCAAAAGACTCTTATCCGCTCCCTGTGATAGATAAGCTGGTAGAATCTACGGCTGGTTATAAGTATCTCTCCTCTATGGATGCCAACCAAGGGTATTATTAGTTTAGGATGCACCTCAAGGATGAAGAAAAGACCTCCTTTATCACTAAAAAAGGCACCTATTACCACATGTCAATGTCGTTCGGGCTCAAGAATGTAGGTGCTACTTACCAAAGGTTGGTTAGTAGAATATTCAAAGATTAGTTGGAAAGGAATCTTGAGGCTTATATTGATAATGTGATAGTCAAAATCCAAAGCTTTAAGGAGCACATCAGAGACCAAGGGGAAATCTTCGATGTGATGAACAATAATGGGATGAAATTGAACCCAGAGAAATGTTCTTTCTTCATCTAAGGAGAGAATTTTTAGGCTTATCAAGTGAATAAAAATGAGGTAAATTGAATCCAAATTAAATAAAGGCCATTTTAGACATACTGGCTCTGAGACTTTTAAAGAAGTATAGAAGTTAATAGGGAGGCTAGTAGCTTTGAGCATATTTATGTCAAAAGTGGCAGAGAAGTACCTTTCATTATTTTAGGAAGAACGGGGTTCTTAATTGGACTGAGGATTGTCAAAGAGCCTTTGATGAATTAAAAGCTTATCTGAGTTCAAAATAGGTGTTGAGTAGACCTTTACTAGGTGAAGAAGTGCTCATATACCTCTCAGCATCCCTATATGCAGTCAGTGTTGTGTTGATCAGAGAAGAAGGAGGAGTCCAAAAGTCAATCTATTATTTCAGCAAAGTCCTACAGGTGGCTGATTTGAACTATACTTCTATTGAAAAATTTACTTACTCTCTCCTTTTGTCATGTAGGAAATTAAAAGTCTATTTACATGCCTACCAAGGTGTGGGAGTGATGGACAAGCCTTTACAAAAAAAAAAAACATTTCCCAAACCAGATATCTCAAGGTGAATGTTATGTTCATCCGTAGAATTAGGACAACATAGTTTGCAATACTACCCACGAGATGCTATCAAAGCCCAATCATTAGTAGACTTTATATCAGAATGTTCATTCTTAGAAGAGTGTGTATTAGCCTCATGGGTTAGCGATGTACTTTTGATGACCAAAAAACTAATCTGGTGAAAATTAGCAAATTGTGCTTCTAAGTGTACAAATGGACATAAGACTTGATGAACTTGTCTGATAACAATCGGAGCCACATTCAGCACCAGATGTCAAATGTTCTTATGAGATTACAATTGATCTAGAACGTATTTTAGATTAGTAGATCGATGAAGAAATACGTCCTAGTCATTATTTAATAGTATCTGATGTTAAGTGGATCAGGCTTTTAGTCAGTCACATGTCTTATTGTTATGTCCTACCTAGTAAAATCTATTTTAAAAAAAACAACCTCATGATTCTCTTATAAAAATCATTTTTGTTGGGTTCCCTAGCATATTCCTTTTGGAGAGGAATAGTCCTTTAGGTTTTACTTGAATTCTTATGCTTTTTCATCAATCCCAACGGATACCTTTTGACTAGTGTATAAAATGTTTTTCCTCAGTAGATGGACTTTGAAATTACTGACATCAAGGTGTCAGTATGTCAAAAACAAAGTTTAGAAGCCTGATAGTTTTTCTATTAGAGACAAAGTCAACTGTGATAGCTGTTATATTTATTCTTATCCTTATTTTCAAATTTCTATTTCTTAATAGCTAGAATTTTCCAAATCTATAAATACCCCTTGCTCAATCATGGATTTATGAAGAGAAGTGTTTTGCATCAAATGTTCTAAAAGTTTTCAAGTTATGCATTTAAAAAAAATTTCATCATTAGTCTTGAAAATACCATACACTCTTTATTAAAAAGAAAAGATTTGTACATTTATATATTTATGAAGCTTGAGTTATCTTTAAGTCTTTTCTTCATTCAAAATTCCTTTAAAGTGCATTAAAAAGTCTTGATCCACATAGGAATTTTATAATAAATTGGCTTAAATTTCTTTGTATCGTATAACTCAAAGTGTAGTAGAGGTTGCAAGCACCTGTGTAAGCTTATGGTTGAGTTTGGGGTGTCACAGCTGCCAGTCCCAAAGTCTATAAGATTCACTTACTTCTAATAGTAGTGAACAGATTTTCAGAATACTAAGTGAAGTTTTGAGGAGATCGGTTGAGTCAAAGAAGGACTTTATTGGGGTTTGCTTGTATAAAGATAACCCATTTATGGGTTGCTTTAGCTATATTGAAAAGGAGTTAATAGTGAAATACTCAAGGTGGTATCATTGGGGACTAGATGTAGGCATTAATGATGAACCATTATAAATTTCCTTGTCTGCTCTATCTATTTGCTACTCCAAACATCTTTCCAATAGTTTCTTTAGTTGATTCTACATTTGACACTTCTGTTCACTAACATTAAATAGAATTTGCACCTAAACAGTATTAACTAATCTTTATTTTAGTCACAAACATCTAATCTAATAGTTGGCTAACTACTAAACATATCAGAAGAGATCTTAGCTGAACTCTCCTTGATATATGGACAGCCAATTTCAGGGAAAAGATAGAGATTTTTGTCAAATCCTAACTGAGCTTATATTGATTTCATTCTAAATATTTTAAATAATTATTCTCAAGATCAAATCTAGGCAGTAAACTGATTCAAATTCAAAAGACTCCAATTCACCCCCTGGACATTTAATTTGCATTATCAATTGGTATTAAAGTAGGTTTTTGCTAGTCTAAAGGCTCAACATCCTAGAGGAAAGATCTACTGAATGGTTAGTCAGGCCAAATATTCACTACTACTGCCCGAAGGGAAATCAGTCAATAGACCAACTTTATTTAATGGCACTCCGTATGCCTACTAGAAGAATAAAATGACATACTTCATTCAGGCTACTGATAACACTACCTAGATTATTATCTGTAATGGACTTAAAAAGCCAACTAAGTCAGTTAATGGTGAAGTAGTTGATAAACTAAAAGCAGAATATGTCAAAGTTGACTAGGCTTAGATAGCTCAAAATGCTAAGACTGTGAATATCTTGAATTGTGCGCTAACACCTTTTGAATTTAATTTAATCTCAAGATGCAGGATAGCCCAAGAAATATGGGATAAGATTAGAAACATATATGAAGGAACCAATGTTATCAAAGATGCAAAGATAAATATTCTCATGAGAGATTATGAGACATTTGATATGCAACCACCTGAGAGAATTTCAGAGTTGAATGTTAGATTTACAAACATTGTAAATCAGCTCAGTGCCTTAGGTTGCCAGATGCCTGAACACAATTAGACACAAAAGATTCTAAGGTCACTGCCAAAAGAATAGGACTCAAAGATAAATGTGTTGATGGATAGAGATGACCTTACTCTTAATGAACTTATTGGATCACTGCTCTCATATAAAATGATCCTTATAAAGAGGAATAAATTGAAAAAGAAGAAAGGGATTGCTCTAGTTGCTGAGGAAGAATCTGAATCATCTTATAATGATGAGATGGCAACACTTGCTCAAAAAGTAAAGAGATTCATGAGAATAAAAGTGAAAAGAATGCAAAGTTTGATAAAAGGAAATCCAAATTTGAATCCCATAAGAAGGACTCATCTGAACCTATCTGCTACAAGTGCAACAAGACAGGGCATGTTAAACCTAGCTGCCCAAAGCTAAAAAACTAAAAGAAAGGTAATGGAGAAGTGTTGGTTACATGGAGTGACAACGACACCATATACATTTTAACAAGATGTCAGATCATGATGAAAAGGCCAACCTCTACCTTAAAGTGAGTTCAACTGAGGATGCTCCTGAGCCAGAAGTATCATAAGTAAGTGATTTTGACTTTGACAATAGTATGGAACATGCATTTAATGTACTATATATTGAGTATAAGGCACTTATAAAAACCTTTCTAGAACTAAAAGCTATGTTTAATGAGCTAGAAGTTGAGAAAGCTATCTTAAGGGACTTAAACAATGAACTGCATGTTGAATGCATGAAGCATGGGTTTTTTCTTGGCAAACTGCATAAAATAGAATATGATCTATCTAGTTGTGTTTCAGAATGATAGTCTGATCAAGTCAAATGATAAACTTACTAATGAAAACATTAAGCTGAGAGAGATTCTAAAGTATGCCAGTTTGCTCATGACAAAACTTAAAAATGAAAGAGAAGATTTCTCTAAAGCATTTGAAAAGCAAAAAGCACTCATGGATGAGTTAGTTAGAAAGTCTTATAATGTTACATCTTCATCTAACAATAAGAAAATAGCTAGCCCTGTATGTTATTATTGTAAGAAATCTGGACATCCATCCAACAACTACTTTAAAAAGGCTGGCTACGGAAAATATCCATGGGTTCCTAAGGGAATCAAGCTTGTTAATCCAAAAGGACCCAACATGGTTTGGGTACCTGAATCTAAATGATCGTCTTGCAAGAATGTTTGAGAAGTACACATAAATTAGATGATTGTCACTTAGGCAGCTGCTGCTCAAAACATATGACAGGAGATGGTCGGAAGTTCTCTAAGCTAAATGAATCCAGTATAGGCCATATGAAAAATGGAGATAAAAGCAAGGGAGAGATCATTAGAATAGGCACTGTCAAGTCTAAGCCTCCCATTTATAAAGTTTCATTAGTCAAGGGGCTAAGGTATAATCTGTTGAGTGTAAGTCAGCTATGTGATAATAATAAAAGGTTTATATTTGAAGCTACCTACATCGAAGTTTAATCAACAAGAAAAAAGGTAAAGAAGCACAAATAATGATTAAAAAATTTCAAGCTATACACAACATGAAAATATCAAAGAGTAAACAATAATTCAATGAGGATATCTAAAATACTCAATAGACTTTAAAACCAAAATATCCATAATCATTAAACATTAATATCCTACTATCCAAAATAAACTTAAAATAATAATATCCAAAGCAAACTTAAAACAAACAATAAACCAAATAAGCATAAGACCTAAAGGCCAATGTACCATGCTTTCTAAAAGACAAACCCAGTAAGTTCAAATATGCTAAAAATTAAAAAAAAAAATGCATAAGTACAAAAAAGAATTTTGTGATTTAATGCATTTGAAATTTAGGATTTATGGAATTTTTCGTGATAATTTGGGGTTTGTGGTTCAATTTGTTAGAAAAATAGGGTTTATGCCTAAAATATTGCCAGTTTCGCTTAACATAGCATCAATTTACATCTGACACATGTATGCCACGTCAGTGCCACATCGGATGAAAATGGGTGGAAACCATATTTTTCTAATACATTGAAGCACAGACTCTAAATTGTCAAAAAAAATTCCACTAATCCTAAACTGCAAATGCATTAAACCACAAGGCCATATTTTATACTTTCCCCTTAAAAAATAGAAATTTTTAGGCTAAAAATAAGAAAAAGAAGGTGTTCAAGCTTCTCGTGGAGTGGAGGAGGGAAATGGAAAACCAAGTCTCCAAGCATGTCGTACATATTTCCTTGTTGCTCTATGAGGTCATTTTGGCGATTGGAAAATGAACTCATATGATCATCCTATGTACTAAATCATCCATAGACTTCATGTTTAATGTTGTCCAACTTGCAACTAGTATCTTCTAGCAAACCCAAGACTTTATATTGAAACTCTTCATTCAATTTTGATTCAAATTTTGGCTCATATTTTTGAGCTTGAAGTTGGGCCCTCCTAGCAATTTTATTTGGTGTTGATGGAATGACACCCGTAGCTAGAGCGTAGTTTTTACCCTCTTTGTTTACCAACTTTATGGCCTTCCAAGTACTTGCATTAACCACATCTCTCTTTTTCCTCTTTGTTTACCATCCTAAGCCTCACACTCACAAACTAGAAGCATTGACATTCAACTTTGGCAAATCAAGTTTGTTGGTTAATCTCTTCTAGGCTCCCTTAGGATCCCATCCATTTGGCACAAAACCTTGACCCTCATCCCCATAAAGTCCTAAATAATTTCCTAGTCAGTGACTATTACAAAATATTCTTTTCCCTTTATCTTAAACTTTAAAGGATTTCTCATCTTCATCAATCCTAAGATTGGAAAAAAAAAGCCAATGGTCGTGTTTTCATAAACTTCTTATGAACAAGTAGGGAATTTCCAAGTTGGGAACACATATTTCAATGTCCAACAATTCATCATCTATATGTAATTTCTTGAGGAAGGGATAAGGTTCATTCTTTACCCCAACATTTACTAGGTACACCACATCACCCCTTAATATTTTTGATGGATCAATTAATCCCCTAACGTTAGGATTATCACTACGCTGTCAATAGAACCCAAGTTTAATGAAGTTGCATGCCGAGAACAATACACATCAGTATGCCACTTTATGAAAAATGGTTCCTATTAACAAAAAGTTGCTAATACCCACCATTTTTGTAATGTTTAGGGCTTCATTAATACTTCAAAAATGTTAGAAGGTAATGTGGTATACCTGGTAAATATTAGGGTCAAAATTGAATCTTCTCCCCTTAAGGTGGAGTGGATGCATTCAACAGGATGACTTAAGGGGTACATGCAATAGGGGTTCCCAATTTTAACAAACTATCACACCTCTCACTGACATTAGGATCCTAAAAAGATAAACCATAGTTATCGTGTCTGAGCCTTATAGTTTTAGGGGGTGGAATAGGTGACTTAGCCCTTGTACCCATTATTCTTAAAGTCCTTGCAGCTTCTGGTTGGTTCTCCCATCCCCCCCCCCCTCCCCTCCCCTCCCCTCCCCTCCCTATCCCTTTTGAAGTTCCTCTTTTTTTTTTTTTTTGTTGAACTCATTTTCACCAAGCTTGAGCACACAATTGATGAAATTGGACTAAATTGGTAAAAGTAGAGTTTTATGATGAAAAATTGGGAAATTAGTGGTTTTTATGGTGAAATTAAGTGTAAATGATGAAATTGAAAATGAAAAGATGAATGAACACTTAATAAAACCTTAAAATGGCCGAAACTATGTGGGGCAACCCCATACGGGTGTATGGGCCTATTTTCTTGTAAACACTCCAAACTTCATTTCTAAATGCTAAGTTAGTTCAATGGAAGTGTTAGAATAGTAACATCAAGCACCGTAAGTCATGTTATGCACCAAATGCACTTCTCATACTCAATATTCAATATTAATCAAGTTTTTGATACATTATGCATAAATACAAGTTAACTCGACTAACAGTTTTAGAATCACCAAAATATGGAGGATAATACACACTTATCAGACCCTCTCTTTGATCAGACTGAATCTGCTAAGGGGGTATCTATGAACCCTTAAATTGACAACAATGGGCATATTGCTTTAATACAAACCCATGGACACTAACTAGGCCCAAAGCAGACTTAAAATGACCTAAAAACCTGGAAAAAAAAAGCTAAAACCTAAGTAAATAGAACCAAATTAGATTTCTCATGCACAAAGCACTCTACTCATAAGTAGAGGGCCATGCACATGTGCGGGAGGCTTTGCTCATTCATCGTACCTTGTGCTCATGCGTTAGATCCTCTGCTCGTGCGCGAACCCCTTTGCTCGTGGTACCATTCCAACAAATTTTGGAACTTATTTTTAGATGTTAAAACACTAGTTAGATCTTTTTCAAACACTAAATTGCTACAAAATTGAATCGTTTTGAAACCAATTTTCAATAACAATACATTTTTTTTCTAAAAACAAAGAAAATCATTTCCCATTTTTATTTTTCTAATACGATGGAGACACACTTCGGATTCATGAAACCACCCATTCCTTCTGTTTTGAGACACTGAAAAGCAAAGGCATATTTCTCAAACTCAATCAATTCATCTTTTCATTTTATTTTCTAAACTTAACTAGGAAACACTCACTAAAAATAAAAATCATACTTTTTTTTTTCAAAATATGAAATGGATTAAAAACTTATTTGGTTAGTCATCTTATTAAATTAAAATTGGTTAGCTTTTGAACCAAAAATCCACTCTTCAAAACGATCCCACCTACGTAAGAAGGGAGACGTGGGTTTGATTCACGTTCAAAAGGATATGCAAGCATGCCCTATCTATTAGGGCATCAACTTCAAATTATGTTTTTATTTTTCCTCTTAATTCATTTTTCTATTACTCTTATCTTTTCTTCTATTTTTCCTTAATTTCGTCGTTATTTCATTATGTTATTGTCATATTTCCTATATTTGCTTATTTTGGAGATATGTGCCATTTCTAAAATCTCAATGGCTAGTGGAGGGACTCCATGATTTATCTTTCTATTTTTGCTTTATTTATTGTTTCTTTAATGTTTTTCTTCATTATGTCTATCACTCATATTACAATTGTCACGCATCATGCTTATATTATATATATTATCCATGCACCATTTTATATTGTTTATCCATACACGAAAATCTATTTTTTAACTAAGTACATATCAATTAAGGCCAAAAGAAGAAAATATTTTTCTAAATTGATGTTATAAACCAAACATGTAGTCTTTGAATCCGACTTTGGTTTGAAACTAGTCCTTTTTCTATTTGGCTAATTATTTTTTTAGTCATTCTAAAAGATTTTCTTAATCACCTTTGAATTGGTTTTCAAAATGATTAAATGGAGACTCACTCACATACACATCAAGCATTAACGAGCCTATAAAGGATTCGTCCTACTTGAGATTCAAGCTCCAAGAGCAAACGCAGTCAGCCCAATGAGGGTGGTTTCTTTAAGCTTAAAACTTAAGGCATGTGTTGCTTCTCACTGTGGGAAAAAAATATTTTATGAGCAAACAAAGCTTGGAGGTCGATGCCTCACACTAACAAAATTTTATTTGTTTGGATTTTTTCTCACATTGGTTCTTTCAGTTACAAGTTAGGCTATCATTTTTATTGTTATGTTGATAAGAAGGTGGCATGGGAAAGGTGTCTATGGAGGCATTATCTTCCTCCTAGTAAAGCTTTCAATTTCTCACGTCTATTGCACAATTAGCTCCTGACCAAGGCTACACTTTAGCACCGTGGTATGCTACTCATGCCTTGCTATCGCCTCTGCTCAGCAGCTCCAAATGGTAACACTTATTTTTATAGTGCTCTTTACGACAGTCCTTGTGCGATTTATTTCAAATGAGATCTTTGGATTTTTCAGTTATTTTTATGCATTTTTCTTTGCAATTATTGATGTTATAGCATGTTGGCTTCTTTATAATTTGTCTAGATTATTTGGAGAGCTAGAAACTTTATGGCGTTTCGGGATACTTTCACTCTTATTGGCTCTTCTATTCGCATTCTTTGCAAAGCAATTAAAGAGTTAGAAAATTTTCATCATGGTCATATGGACAATGCGCAAGCTAATTTGCCTACTCTTTAGTGATTTCGTATGTCAGTCATTCCTAAGCATGTTCCTCAGTTAATTGAAGTTCAATGACATGCTCCTCCTTTGGGTTGGTATAAGAGTAAAATTGATGGTTTTGCTAGAGGTTCCCCAAGTAATATATAGGCTGGTGGAGTTTTTTTACTCCAAAATGGCTTTGTTATTGGTTCCTTTACTATTTCTCTTAGTTCTAGATTTACATATGAAGCGAAATTGAAAGCTTTCATTGCAGTTATTGCTTATACTTATAGGTATAAGTTTTCTCCTATATGGTTTGAAAGTGATTTGTCTACCATTGCTAATTGCATGAGTTACAAAACATTAAATGTTCTTTGGTACCTTAGAAAATACAAACATGAATGTCTTAACTTGCTACAACACATGGATTTCCAAATCATCCATGTTTATTGAGAGGGAAACTTTTATTACAGATAATTGGCCTCTATTGTTACTCTTTCAATAGAAGTTTGGTGGAATTCTATTATTTCCTTTTTTGGGTAGTATGTACTCTCTTTTTATAATAAAATTTTGAGTTTTAGAAGATGATGTGGGTGCTATAAGGGTGTCAACTTAACTGGGATGTTTTGGTACACTTCTGATTATGAGCTTAAAAGGTTTATTAAAAAAAATAACATCTACAGTTATTTATACATTTTTCCACTTAAATGTAAAAAAGGGACAATAAGATGAAATTAATAAAATAATTTTTTAAATTATAAATAATGCAAATGAGAAATAACAAAATTTCTCTTATGTTAAATGAAAAATAATTTTTTAATTAAATGTATTAAGTCAATATTTTGAAATTTTATATGCTTCCCTATAAAAAAGAACTGTTATTACCTTTTCCAATGACAAAATCCCACCTAGAGGGTTCTCACAGTAATTCTTTGTATATCTGATGTGAGCCAAAGATTGAAAAGTAGACCTTAGATTATTTGGAGCATTGAGATTGTAGCAAAAAAGATGTAACTTTAAAGGGTCGTAACTTTTAGCTATGAATGTATTATGAGGCTCATAATATATAAAATCGAAACTTATTCAAAGATCTACAAGAGCTATGGGTTTACCCATAATGGCATAGTTTGAGGTCCAATTTTAATCATTTTAAGATGTTTTGGAGACTGATGTTTAAACCTTTTATTTTGTATTTTTTGTTTGGGCTTAATTTTCTGTTTTGGACTTTTATTGTTTTAGCCTATTTTCTATTAGGATTTTATTATTTGCTATTTAAATACTGCTTTTATGTATTTTTAGAATAGTTTTGATAATTTTTTGGATAAAGAGGAACCCTAAAATTTGTCCAATTTCGGAATTCTAATTGAATCGGCGACTTGAATGCCTAATTCTTAGTATTTTCTGAAAATTAACAAGTTTTAAAATATTGATTTCAATAGTTATCTTTCTATTTTTTATTTTTTCGCGGCATCAGTAATACAATCATCTGAAAGAAAAAGATTAGTCCCATGGCTTTGGTTGATAATTGTTCAACCCTAAACGTTTGTCCGCTCAAGGCAGCCAACTGCTTAACCCTAGAAGTTATTGATTTTACTCCTTCTAATTAGATAGTGAAGGCATATGAAAAAGGGAGGCTTTAGGAGTGGCAACTCTAATAGTCCATATGGTCCTTACAGTCTTTAAAATCCCATTTTAAGTCATCGTGCATCTACTTGCTGTTGGGAAGGTCTTAAATTCATCAAACCAAATCAGTCTCATTCTTCTTGCACCAAAAGGTCAAATTTTCATCTAATAATGGGGCAATTACCATCATGAGTGACTATCTAGTGGTATCCCTCCCCAGTTTCCACCCTTTCATCTTAATTTCTCCATCTTTTCACATCCTCGCCATAGCTATGTGGGTTCAAAACAGAGGAAAAATTTTATCTCAGTTTATATTGGCAATCTCAGCCTAAATATACAACCAAAGGACATGTACCCCTTGTTCATTCAGTTTGGGAAAGTCTTCAATATCTTCATCCCTAAAAAGCTGAGAAAGAGCTCCATTCTCAAGTATTGTTTTATTTGCTACAAATCTCTACGTGAAGCCAATCTTGCTGTCAAAAAGTTAAATGGTTCTCTTATTGATGATCACGTTATCAAAGTTAAACTTGCAAACCCCTTGGGAAAATCTAGTGATGACTCTTGGTATAATAAGAGATATATATCAGTTCATAATGAAAGGTCATAAAAGATGTATTGAAGACAAAGCCTGTTTAGTTGAAGGCCGATAGGAAATTCTCTAGGATAGAATTTAAATCCTCTAAAGCAGATTCAAAGTGGTTGCAAAATGCAGTAACATGGAAACTTATTGATGCTAGAGACATTACTAATATTAGGAAAATCTTTTCTAAGCATAATGTCAGTAATTGTTAGGTTATTCCTACGGGTGGTAAGAGCTTGTTAATCTTATTTGATAGAAGTGAAGATATGAAGGTTTTCATGAAAAATTATTCTGATTAGTTAGGATCCTTTTTTGAATCCCTGAAGCAGTGGGATCCAGATGACGTTCCAAGGGAAAGACTTATTTGGTTACGAGCATAATTCGTTTCACTTCACATTTGGGGTGACAAATTTTTTTAGTCTCATATCCTCTAAATGGGGATCTTATATTTCTACAAACACTTCAACTAAAGAAAAATCCCAGCTTGATCTCACTAGATTTCTCATATCCTCTTCTTTGAAAAGGTTCATTAATGAATTGGTGGTTGTCAAAATTGATGGTATTGAGTACTCTATCAAGATCATAGAAGAATTTTGCAAGAATCCCATTCGTTGCAATCCCTGTGGTTGCCCTTTGTATACAGGTTCTTCTTTCTCTCCTCATAATAATCATGTTCTTGGTGTTTAAGCCAAAACTCTGCGTAACCTTTCATCTCCTCCCTCATTGGTTTCGGCCCCCCATATCCCTTCCTCACCCAATCAAAAACTTGGCATTGAGTTAGTTGTCTCTTATGTGCCTAACTCTCTCCCCTCTTCCCCAAAATTGGCTGCTACATTCTCTCAGTTTGGCTCTTCTCCCAAGGTCTTTTGCGAATCCATCAGCCGTAATTTTTTAGACTGCAACAACTGCTTGTTTCAGTCTCTACCTATTTTGTCAGCTCTCCCTTCTCCTGATTCCCCTAGACCTCCTTATTTTAGGCCAATGGTTGATTTTAGCCCATCTCCTGTCTCTGCCTTTTTTGAGCCCGAAACCCTTGGCTATTGTCCCTTATGATCAAAGTCGAGCTCAATTTCTTAATCTCTGCTTCCCTCCTTTGAATCTCGCTTTTGCAGTCTCCCTCAGCAGACGTAGGCACAAGTTCATTTCGCATAAACCTAAAAAAAGAGGTTAATAGGTCTTACCCTTTGCCTATGTTAGATCTCATTTCATTAGATGCTCCAATAAACAGAAAAGCCTAAAAAATTTTTAAAAAAAAATCTAAATCTTTGTTGCGATCCTCACTTCCCCCTCATTGTCTTGAAAAGTCTTTCGAATTCTAATATTGCCAATATGAACCTTATCCTGGTCTCTTATCTCAATAGTTAAGCTAATGAATCCTCTTTTTCTCATGAGTCTCTCTCACTACATGATGTGCACGGAGAGTTTAGTGATGCTCACACTACTTGGGAAGTTGGAGTTCAGTTGGGACTTTTCAAGGAAATTGATAAATCTTCAATTCTACCTAAAATTCATGTAATTGTGGAGAAGAAGAGGGTATTGTAGTCTTTGAGATTGGCTCTTTGATTTGTCAATGCTATGTTTTTTCGGTAGCTCATCTTGCACAGAGATTAAATTGTTTTTTCTGTCTCAATGACATGGGTCATTCTATTTTGTCTAATGTGTTCGGGTGTTAGAATTTGGAAAATTCTTTAGCATTGGGGTTAAGTTCGTATGCTTTTCCAGTTGCATTTGTTGGGATTTTTTTCACATAAGTTTAAACCTTTCAGATTCTGATTTCAAATGTATATAGCTTATTCTTACGTTTTTCCCTATCTTTCTTTTAATTAATAATATTAATTTATTCTTGCTATAAAAAAAATTCTAGTTTTATATGTGAATTAAGTAAAATGGTTTCAGATATTGGATAAAATTCAAGATTTAGATTTATAAACCTTATAAATAGATTGAAATTAAGATCAAAATCACAAGTAAAACAAATTTCCAGTTTTTCTCATCAACCTAACAAAAGAACGATAATTAAAGATTGATCAACAAAATAGAATATTGAAATGAAAACTAACTTTAATATACTCCTTGCAGCAGTCGTCGTTAAAACTAACTTTGGTATACTCCTACAAGTCGCATTTTTTTGGGAGTTAATTATTAATACTGTGTTTCATACAAATAAACCCCACAAAATTTTATGAAATTTTTGGACATATTTAGTTTAATAAAAATTTATTTAAAATTCTAATTTATTAAATTCATACAATTAATTAAAACTAAATTGATTTTATAAAAATGGTAGAAATTTGCAAATAAGTTCCTCCAAAACAAAATCGAACCAAACACCATGTAAGTCACATTATGAATTTCAAATAGCGTGTCAATCCTGGGGATTCGAAATTCTAAATCTAAAGGATCTTTGATATTTTAGATGAATTTTAAGGATGGCAATTTTGTACTCGATCCGATTAAATGACATGACATTTAAATGGATTTGGAATAAATAGATTTAGATCTAAACAGGTCAACCGCTTATGATATGTAAAAAAAACTAGATTTAAACGGGTTGATCCGCTTAATCCGTGAGTAATACAATTAAATATATTTATTTATATAAGTTAATGAATTAGTAAGTATTTAGTACTATAAGTAAATATATCTAAATATATTTATTCTCTTTTTATATATAAACTAGTCATATAACTCGCACTTTGCATGATTTTTTTTTTAATAATTATACTATTTGATTACTACTTTTTAATTATTTTATGTCATTATATTTTATGATTTTTTAGTTATTTTAACACTACTATTATTTTATTTTTATTCAGAATTATTTTTATTTTATTCTAAATTTTTTACATAAAAATCTAATAATTCAATTATGACCTCTCTAAATATAGATTTTTTTTTTCAAGAGCTTTAATATATCAAATTATAAAATGACCGATATAAGATTTTTTTTCTTATTGCCAAATGGCCAACGCCATAAAATCATACTCAAATTTAGTCACTACTCAATATACATGCTTTGTTTTTAAAAAAAAAAAAATCTTTGTCAAAAAAATCTCAGCAAAAAATATTTTTGAAAAATAGAGAATATAACTTTAAAAAATAAAAGATTTTTTTTTGTCACTGTGAAAAAAAAATTAAATTGCATAACAGTAAGAAATAAAAGTGGATAAGATTGAATGCTTTGAAAAAGCCTTTTGTTTAAATAATGAAATTATAAATTTAGAAATTATTTTTTGTCCCATGCCACTAAGCATAAAAATGAAAAAAAAAGTAGAATTTATTTACTATAGTATTAAGTTTGAGGATTTAATTAAAAAAAAATATTAAGTTTGAAGGTTAAAAAAAATTATGATGGCTTATTGTTAAGCAAAATAAAAATGTTGAAATTCTATGATATCATGTCATTTTATTGTAAAAAAAACTCAAAAAAGAAATAAATTAATTAGTTATAACATAATTAATTAAATAATATAACATATCTAAATTCCAATAAATAACAAATGACTCTAAAAAAAATCACACTTTATTACTTTCATTTCTTTTCAACTTTTTTTTGACAGTTTATTATTTCTATTTAATTGAAGTTCTAGGATTTATTATTATTATTATTATTATTATTATTATTATTATTATGTTTCAAATTAACTGACATTTTGAGTTTTCAATGCAACCTTTATTAACTATTTTCCAACCTTACCTCATAAATTATTGAATTTTACACCCAAAGACTATGATAACTTGTTAAAATAAAATTATTGTGAGAAAAGCTATTGTTTTCCATATAGTATTAAATCATTTTGTTGGTCTTTGCGCTCATTTTAAAATGATAATTAAAATGAAACAAAGGGAGTACTTTTAAAAAGAATAATATAAAATATTATTTTCATAAATATTAATCTCTATTGATATGAATATTTTATAAATACTCAATTTACTTCTTTGAATCGATAATGTTGACATGCTTCGTAACATGTGGTCCGTGATATACCTGTGCATGCTCATCAATCTTTAAAAAAAAAATCAAAAAGGGAAAGAACATAAAATGAGTCTTAGAAAAAGAAATAAAATCTTACTAAATTGAAAGAAAAATTAAAAGAAAAATTGAAGAAATCAATAAAGTCTTAATAAGATTTTTAAAAATATGATAAGAAATACTGAATTCATTTATGAAGAAATAAAAGTTATA
>CAOJBK011013071.1:0-11701 GCA_948294925.1 Codiaeum variegatum | reverse complement strand
CATAACCAAATGGTATGTCTAAAAAAGATTGTACCCTATAAGATAAGGTACATTTAATAATGAACTATAAATGTTTACAAATTTCTTTATTGAGATTAGAAAGTGTGGTAGCTCCCTACATCCTCAGTAGAATTTCATCCTAATGTATTTTTAATAAATCCCTATGAGATATGGTACAATAACAAGTCTTAAGTCTGTTAAGATTTGGGGTGTTTAGCTGACATTAAAAAGCTAAGAAACAAGACAATCGGATGAGAATTCTATTAAAGATAGGATTGAGCCACTAGATAGCTTATAGATGGAGGAGCAATAGGTGCTTGAGTGATCCTCCCACTTCTGATAATAGCATCTATTTCTTCACCTAAATGTCTCAGATCAATGATAACACAGTAATAGTCATTGCGGATTGATCTCCTTAAGGAAGGTTGGCCTTAAGAAATTTGGAGAGGACTAGTCTAAGGAAGATTGGCCCTCTTCAGTGTAATGATAATTGCTCAGGGGTTCAGCATCAGAGATAAGGCGTGTTAAATCCCCTTTTTCAAACCCATTGAGGATTGCATTCATATTATGTTCTGGCATGGGATTTGTGCCAATATTAGTAGTATTCAATAGCAGATCTTTAGCATTAATTAAGTCTTGAATTTTGTGTCTGAGGGCCTTGCAGTAGTCAGTTTTATGGCCTGGCCCTAGGTGGAAGTCCCACTTTTAAACATATTAAAATTCTTCGATAAACGATTTGGAATGGGCTTGGGCTCTAATGGTTGGAATGCACCCTTCTCTAATCATTATTTCAGGAGATAACTCAATGTCAATCCCCTCAAATTGGTGGGGCTTACAAACCGAGATTGCATTAACCCTGCATTCTTTTTTAGTACTACTGGTTTTTTTAAAATGGGAGGATGAGGTTTAAGTTTCATCCTTGATGAGGCTGGATTTAACCCCATCCTCTAGGTGAGTACCAACATTCATAAGTGCTTTGAAATAAAGCAAGTATTGTGTTATCAATTTGTCTCGATACACAAGTAGTAAATTCCTGACAATGATGTCAATTTATTCCAACTCAGTTGGTCTGTTTACCATTTGGGAGATGTTCTTCCGCCACCTAGTGATGAATAAACAAAAGGTTTCTTTAGGTAACTACTTAGTTGTTTCAATATCTCTTTTCTTAACATCAATTTTTTAATTAAAAGAATATTGTTTTACAAACCCATTATATATGGACTCCTAAGTCTGCCTCTTAGAATCCATTAACTAAATGACAAATTCAAAGCCACACCAATAAGTGAATGTTGAAAAAGTTGAGCAAGGAGCTCACCTTCCACACCCAAGGGGTGTAAAGTACCATTATAGATTCTCAAATGAGTGTTAGGGTAGGTGGTCCCATCGAATTTCTCAAAATTTGGCATCTAAAATTTATATGGAAGCCCGACATTAGGGAAGGGACTCAGTGCCTTCACATCTAGGATTTTTTTTTTCTTTTTCAGGGCCCTGAGAATTTTCTCCATTTCCTCATACTTCTTCATCATTGTTTGTAGCGAAGGATCGGCTAGTGCCCCCTTTTGGAAAGGATCCATAATAGGGGTAGCTGGGGTGCTACTTCCACGGCCAATTTATGGTTTCAAAACAATGCCTTCATCAGCCAAAACTTTCTTTCTAAAGTTGGAAGAAGTAGAAGCATGATTGGTAGGCTCGACCCCAACTTAAGCCAAAATAGCTTGCACTTTACCCAGAATGGTTTGCTCTTGTGCTTGTATCATAGCAGAAATGGTCTCTTGTTGAGTTTTCATAGCCTCATCTCTCTTTTCCAGGATTTCAACCAGCATGGAGGCAATGTCAACATGTGAAGCTGGTGGAGTTGGTGGAGCAATGGTAGTAGCATTAGGAGCAATGGCATCAATACTAAGGTTGAGGGTGTTATTGCTTTCAAAGTTTTGACATGTTAACCTTTGGGACAAAAAAAATAGGGTATCAATTTTTGAAAAATAGGCGAATAGTAGGTAGGTAAGTTACGAAAAATGGTAGATTTTTGGAGAATTAGTTTGGAACAGTTCACTTAGTCTAATTTTAGTTTTTTAGATGTCGTGATGCATGCACGCATGTATGTATGAATGAAAAAAGGTTTCATGATTATAGTAATATCTGAGTTTTTAGGATACGTGGGCCCTAGGGTCAATGTTAATCATTACATGAGAGCTTGGTGGTTTAAAGGTTCCTCGGTGACTAGAGATGTGATATACCTAACCACATATGAACCAAGGAGGATCAGAGGGTATGTGCAACCTCGTTATCCCAACTGAAAGGATTGAAGGGTACGCCTTGGAGTTGGATGATTTCACTATTAGTAAAGAAGTCCTAAGGAAGGAAGCTCACTCGATGTTACTTTCTATCCGAGTTTTCCTAGTATAAAGGGGCATGTTAAGTGATGCATGAAAACTTACTTTCACACAATATTAAGCTAAAAATATACTTTTATCAAGAAATTAATCCACTTAAGTTTCGTGTCAGTTTCCAAATGTCCCTAGTGTAGTTGCCAACTGTGAGGCACCGTCCGAAGCCCCTGGGATTTTCCAGCACACCTATGAGTTTATGGCTCAAGGAAACTGACCATGAGAGGTCATATTGTGGATGGCATCACAGTTGTGGATGTTGGCTGGTAAGTGTGATGTGATAGGGGTCGCCACCTAATCTTTAAGAAAATAGTTTTCTATGGTGATTAAGAAACCATCTTTTATAAACTCCTTTTTTAGAAAAATCTAATTATTTTGCCTAATTTAGAAAAGGTTGGCTTCAAACCATAGTGGGTTTGGGGATTCGTGATTTTGATAAAAATAAATTTAGAAAAAAAAATCTAATTTGTAAATAGTTTTGGCTTAAAATTGTATGATTTTGGTTAAAATCATATTTTACATGTATGCGTGACATATTACATGATTCATGAACAGATATTAACATGGAAAATATGATGCATGAAATAGGTAAAGAATGCATGACATCCAGAAAGCGACAAAGACAAGGAAAAACAACAGGGGTCCTTCCTCTAGCCCACTTCAAGCTCTAGGGAAGGCACACATCCCCAAAGAAAGGAGTAAATTATTACATCAGAAAAATAACAACTAATTAGGGGATCCCCTCTCCCGTCTATAGATCTGGGAGTGGCACACACTCCCTAATACAAATCTAGGATAATAATAACATAAAATAATAAAAAGATGTAAAAGATCAAAACAATACAGAAATAAAACAAGTAACAATAATAACATAAAATAAAGGAACATAAACAAAAGTAAAAAAAGTCAATTTTAGAGTTGAAGCCATTAGAAGGCTTGTCGGTATATCCCATTGAATGGGAATCAAACCCTATGCCATTCTCCCTTCTTATAAAGGGCGGGATTGCTCTGATAATAATGGGTGGTGGTTTGGTTGGTTCAAAAGCGAACATATTTTATTGAAAAAATAGTTAACTGAATAGGTTATTAGTCAATTTCATATTTGATTGGTAAAATGATTTTGACTAAAGTGATTACCTAATTCCATTTTTAGGGCTTAGTCTAATTTATTTTTAAGAAAAATGACATTTAATTGAACATTACTTAATTCAGATTTAAAGGGCTTAATCTGATTTATTTTAAGAAAATGGGAATTCTGATAAACATGCTTTAATTCAGATTTAAAGGACTTAATTAATTTAGAAATTAAAAGGAATAACACTACACCTTTATTGCCTTTTGCTAACGTGGTTTTAGGACTAGCTTCTCGAAAGGTTTGATGAACTCTAAGCGCATCTCTATTGTGTTCGGAGAGGATTGTTGAATATGTATCTGAACTAGAGTTGTGAAAATTCAACCGTCTGACAAATTAGAACAGCTGGAAAATGGAATTGCTTTCTAAAAATCTGGCATGCTTGGATATGTTTTATACTAATTCTGGTGTTGGAGAGTGTTTAGGGAGGTTTTGAAGTGTAAAAAGTAGTCTAGAGGCATCTAAATTATGTCTAAAAAGTGGGTCCCAAACTATTCTAAAAGTTCAAATTTATAGAAAATCAAGTCGAAAAACCCTAGAAATTAAAATGCGCGTGGCCCACACACGTGCATTTGGCTTAAACATGTGTTTAGGCCTGGTTGACTGGGCCCAATTTTTTAGGTCCGGTTCGATATGATTTGATTCAGTTTTTTTATTTTATAAGTCTGTTTGAGGTTTGATTTGAGTGCAATTTTAATCGTTGGGTCCATATTAAGTCGGATTTAATGGTATAAAAATTAGGGTTCACAACTAGAAGTTCTTTACCTGGTGGAGGCCTATTGAGAATATGTTCCCAAGCCAAAAAGGATTTGAGTTCCTCGAGTAACCTATAGCAATCTTCTGCCCACTCGAAGGTGGAATTCTTCCTTATCTTTTTGAAAAAAGATAGATACTTTTCAGTAGGTTTTAACATGAATCGATTCAAAGCAACCAACCTGCCTATTAGTTTCTAAACATCTTTCGTATTTCTAGGTGGTCTCATGTCCAGGATAGCTTTAACTTTGTCTGGATTTGGATCAAGAGTGCACATTTCTCCATATTAAGTTTATGTTATAAGAGTTCATCACCTGAAACACTTCTCTAAGATCATCTATATGTTGATCAAAGCTCATACTCCTCACAATCATGTCATCAACATAAGCTTTGAGGTTCCTTCATAATTGTTCTTTGAAGACCTTATTTACCAATATCTGATAGGTTTCCCTTGCATTTTTCAGTTTAAATGGCATGGAAACATAGAAATAAGTCCCCTTCTCTATGATGAAGGATGTTCTCTCATCATCTACCTCAACCATTTCTTACTTTATGATAGCCTTGCTTTGCAGCAAATAGCGAGAGGTACTTATAGCCTGCTATGGAATCCACTAATTTGTCTATCATGGGCAAAGGATATGAGTCTTTATGATAGGATCATTGAGATCAATGAATTTAATGCATATCTAGTAGTTTCCCTTAGCTTTATTTACTAACATAACATTCATTAACCAATCAGAATAGTGCACTTCTTTGATAAACCCTGTTTTGGTCAACTTCTCCATTTCTTCACCAATGACATCTTGTCTCTCAACTCCAAAACATCTCATATTCTATTTTACTAGTTTGAATGAGGGGCAACATTCAACTTATGGGTGATCACCTTAGGGTCAATGCCTAGCATGTATGAGGATGACCAACAAAGGGTCTGAATGCTAGTTGTTAGAAACTCCTTACCCAAGCTCTTCTCTTCCTTAGTGTTTTATACGTAATTTTTTATATATTTCCCCTATATTGAGTACATTTATCACCAAAAATTGTGATTAATCAATTTGTTTAAGTTTTTTTCAAATGATTATAGAAATCTATGCATATTTAAGGTTTTTGAAGGAAAGAACGAGATTCCCAAGTGAGCGAGAACAACAAAGCAATTTTTGGAAAAGTTTAAGTTTCAAGGCATATGCATGGGCCATGCAAATGGTTCCAGGTCCTACAACTGGTTTTAGACTGTGCAAATGTGCACAGTCCATGAAAATGGTTTTAGGTCATGCATCCTACTAGACCAAAAATTCAGGTTTTGCACAGGTCATGCAAGATACCATTTTAGCCGTGTAAAACACCATTTTGGTCGTGTATCTCTCTAACCTCAAATTTAGCACTTTCACGGGCTTAAAATGTTTGTACGAGGCCATGTAAGTCTATTTAGGCCCTGCAAATGAGCCAACTGTGACATTATAAATAGTAAATTTTGCTCTAGTTTAGGTATTATTCCATACCTAAAAAAGGAATTAGTGTTAGAACTTCTCCCTTTCAAGGTCTTGGACAAAGATGTACTAAATTTTACATTGGATTTACATAGATTTATGACTTTCTTCATTAATTTTGCTTGTAAAAGAGTTTTTTAGCATGAATTATTTAAGAGATTGAAGAATTTACTGCAATATTCTCAAGATTTAAATTCTCAACTTATTTCTTTGATTTACCATTGGGTTTTGGTATTAAGATATTACACATGATTACATTGATGATTAATGTTAATTTGTTGAAATTTTATTCCATAATAAGCAAAATTCCCTTTTGTCCAAG
The DNA here is from genome assembly GCA_948294925.1 of Codiaeum variegatum. NCBI lineage: Eukaryota > Viridiplantae > Streptophyta > Magnoliopsida > Malpighiales > Euphorbiaceae > Codiaeum > Codiaeum variegatum. The sequence continues at coordinate 5,623 of CAOJBK011013071.1, read as the reverse complement.
GATTTGCATGAGATAGTCATGATATGAACATGAATGTTTGGGTCTTTTTATTATGCCATGTTTTTATTTAATTAAAATGATTGCTTGACTATAAAAATTTTCTTGCTCACCAATTAGTTTTATTAAGGGTATGGGTGATGGAGTAAGAGTTGAAATCCAAACCTGGAACTCGTTCAATTAGGATTCTAAAACAAATTAGAAATATAAGTTTTTGGATTTAATTCGATTGTTGATGCAAGTTTTTCTAGATTATTTCTATGAATGTGGTAGCTAATAGGATAAGCCCTAATGAATGATTGTGTTAAGTATCAAATCGATTTAGCATAATTGATTGACCTGATCTCTAAAGTTCATAGATGATTGACCATCGATTATAAATCTCTAGACACTCATATCTATTGCATTACTCATATCTTTAATTTATTTTGCTCTTAGTTTAATTGCTATTTTAATTACAAAACCAAATAAATTTTACTTTTACTTCATTTTTGAGACAAATAAGTAACCAATAGCAAGTTCCATGAGAGAATATGACCTTAGGTGCTCATCTATACTACGATAGCCCATACACTTGTGGTCACTTTAGGTCGGTATAATTTATAGCGAACAAGTTTTTGGCATCGTTGTTAGGGAACTTCGAATGCATTATTTATTTTTCCTAAATGAATACTTTTAGTTTAGTTTGTTGCTTTTACTTGTATTTGCTTTTCTAAATTTTGTCCATGGAAGAAGATCTCTGAACAAAGAGATTCTTCCTTACATTGATAACATGTATAGGATCAAAGTAGAACAGAGAAGGCTAAAAAACACAGGTGATCCTATAATCATTGACATCCAACCTGAAGATCAAAAGGAGGAAAGAGATAGTTGATCCAAAAAAAACTAGGGTCTCATGGAGTAGATAATTATGCCTCCTAGAAATATGGGGGATCAAAGATGATTGATGCAGTTTGCCAAGTCGATCATTAATATGGTAACCTCTTGTATCCGATTACACACAGCATCTAGAAATTAAGAGCTGAAAATAATTCATTACAATATGTTGTCATCATTCTATGGAGTGGCTAATGAGGATCCCCTCAACTTCATCAGGGATTTCTACTCCATCATTTGGACCATCCCAGTTTAAGATCTAACTGAAGATCAGTTAAAGATGAAATTTCTTTCCTTACACCTTAAAGGATGCAGCTAACTTGGCTCATGACCCTTCCTCCTGATTCCCTCACTACATGGGAGGACATCTATAACAAGTTCATGGGGAAGTTCTATTCCCACAAAAGATGGTTGATTTTCGCACAAAAATTGCAACATTCTCACAGATAGAAGGGAAGCCTTTTCATGAGGCGTGAGAAAGATTTAAAATGTTACAAGTTCAATGTCCACACCATCACTTTCCACTTCAATTACTCAATTAATTCTTCTATGATGGGCTTACTTATCAAAACCAAGGTATAGTAGACAATGTTATCTATGGCTCTATAACCAAAATAACTATTGAGGAGGCCTTTTAATTATATGAGATACTTGGAGCTAACCCCCCTCAGAAAAGTGTAAGGGTAAGGCAAGCAAGTTTTCAAGATGGATAACAAAATAACAATATGGCTACGCAAATAGTGGAGCTAACTTGCCAAGTTCAGATGTTGATAAAGAAGGGAAACACATTGGTTCAAGCTCAAAAGGTTTATGGGGTTCGTGGCATCTTTGGCCATGGAGCAAATGTTTGTCCTTATGAATCTTTTGAGAGCAATATTGAAGAAGTGAAATCTTTAGATGGTTTCCAGCTAAGGAATGATCCTTATTCAACATATACAACCCTAAGTGGAGAAACCATCAGAATTTTGGATGGGTAAACAATAATGTACAATAACAACAGCAACAGTTTTATGTGATGCAAAGAGGGCAGCAAACCTAAAGAGAATCTTCTAATTTTGGTCAACATCTCTCCTCTATGGAGAATAGCTTGAACACCTTCAGTCAAGCGAGCACCCAAGCTTAAGAGGCTACTAATAGAAGGCTTGATTCCCTTGAAGCATCAACAAGGAGAATTGAGACCTAGGTTGCTTAGGTGGCAACTCAATTATAAGCAATCCAATAATTGCAAGTTAATCAAAGAGGTAAATTACCTAGTCAACCTAAGTAAGCTAAAAGTTGTTACTATAATTGATAGTGAAAAGCATGAGAAGAAAAGGGTAATGGCAGAAGTTACTATCGAAAGGGTGGAAGATTTGACTGAGAAGGAAAAGGAGTGCATAGTTACTAAAACTCATTTATCTAAATAAGTAGCTCTTATTTAATTCATTTCACGCTTGTGCAAAAGCCTTTGGACACCCAGTTAGGTAAACTCTTATCTTTTTTTAAGTAATTACATATAAATTTGCCTATGGCCAATTCTTTGATACAGATGCTAAAGTATGTGAAAATCTTGGAGGAGTTGCTTAAGAAGAAGGAGTGATTGGAAGAGGTGTCCATGGTGAAGTCGTTATAGGAAAGCTCTTATAACCTCACGAAGCTACCTTAAAAGTTTCAAGATCCATGGAGTTTTACTATTCCTTATCTTTTAGGCAGTTTCCATATAGATAGAGCTTTAGCTGATTTAGGGGAAGTTTAGTGTTATACCCATAAAATTTTTAAAGCATTAGGGTTAGGAGAACCTAAACCAACACATCTCAAGATGGAATTATCTGATAAATCAATTATTCACCCTAAAGGGGCAGGTGAGGATGTGTTGGTCAAGGTTGGAAATTTTTTTTTTCTCGTTGATTTTATTGTAGTAGATATGGAAGAACATATTGAGAACTTAATTAATTTAGGATGACCATTCTTAGTAATTGCTAGAGCCATCATAGATGTCTATGAAGGCAAATTAACCCTAAGAGTAGGTGATGATAAAATTGTTTATCAACTCCTAAAAATTTATGCACACACACTCACAAATGATCAAGTAAATTTATGTAATACCATTGTTGAGCATGAACCATTAATTGATAATTTGAATATGGTTGATAATGTTTCTATGAAGTGTTATGAATTTTAGGAAATAGAGGTAGATAAACCTCGAAATGATATTATGCCTTCATTGGTGGTGGATAATAAACCAGCTTAAGCTTTGATGAATATGCTTATGCTTTGAATGTTTTATTTAAATATGCCTTGAATGAATGCATGTTGAAATCGACCAAAAACAAGTGTTAATAGTGTGTTAATAATTTACAATCTCTCTTGAGTCATGCTTTTTGTAAAAAAAATTTCAATATCAATTATTCTTGTACGTCATTGTTTCAATTTTCTTGGTTTATGATTAAGTTTTGAATTTGGAAATCATGAGTAAAAATTGTCTTTGGCATCATTGCATAATTAAATTTCAAAATTTTAGTTAAACTTTTGAACATTACGAATTTTGACGTAGTCAGTTAAGTCAGGCTCCTTGAAATAAATTTTTAAAAAGAGAGAGAGAGAGAGAGAGAGAGAGAGAGAGAGAGAGAGAGAGAGAGAGAGAAAAGAATAGTACATGAACTTTAAAATGAAAATTGCATGACATGGATGTTATTTTCAAGAGGGTTCAGTTGATTCTTGATTATGAAAATTTATACTTGTCGTGTTTTGATTGTGTATCATTGAAGAAGTGTACTCAATTATTTAGCTTTAATTTTGGTGTTTAGGGATGCTATAATGTCATTAAGATTTTTGAAACTAAATTCTGAATTTGGAGTTTAGTTTGTTAATCGAGAGAACTTTTTTACTTTGAATTATATGAATGGTTGTTGAAATTTGGTTTCATGTGACTTGATTGAAGACTTTACTTGTCATTACATTGTTAAGGTTCTATGCTTGAGGACAAGCAAAGACTTAAGTGTGGAAGAGTTGTTTTGTACATAATTTTTTATATTTTCCCCTCATATTTGGGTGCATTTATCACCAAAAATTATGTTTAATCTGTTTGTTTAAGTGTTTATCAATTGATTATAGGAATTTATGCATATTTAAGGTTTTTGAAGCAAAGAACGAGATTCACGAGGGAGAGAGAACAACAGAGCAATTTTTGGAAAAGTTCAAGTTTCAAGGCATATGCATGGGTTGTTTAAATGGTTTCAGGCCATACAAATGTGTACAAGTTGTGCAAATGCTTTTAGTCCATGCATCCTACTGGACCAAAAATTCAGGTTTTGCATAGGCCGTGCAAAACACCATTTTGGTCATGCAAAACACTATTCTGATCGTACATCTCTCTTATCTGAAATTTAGCACTTGCACAAGCTTAAAAAGTTTGCACGGGGTCATGCAAGTATGTTTAGGCCATGCAAACAAGCTAACTCTGACATTATAAATAGCAAATTTTGCTTTATTTTAGGTATTATTCCGTACCTACAAAAGGGTTTATGTTAGATCTTTTCCCTTTCAAGGTTTTGAACAAAGATTTACTAAATTTTACATTAGATTTAAATATATTTAGGATTTTCTTCATTAATTTTGCTTGTAAAAGAGTTTTTAAGCTGGAATTCTTCAAGAGATTGAAGAATTTGCTACAATATTCTTAAGGTTTAAATTCTCAACTTGTTTCTTTGATTTATCAATTTTTTTGTATCAAGATACTAAAAATGATTTCATTGATGATTAATGTTAATTTTATAAAGTTTTATTCCATTATGAGCTAAATTCCCATTTGTTTAGGGATTTTCATGAGATAGTCATGATATGAATATAAGTGTTTGGGTCTTTTGATCATGCCATGTTCTTACTTAATTAAATTGATTCCTCATATATTCTCCTCTTCTTATAGAATCATCTCTCTCCCTCTCTCTCTCTCTCTCTCTCTCTCTCTAAAGGCATCATTATGCTTGGCATACTCCTCGGCTAAGTTCATTTCTTCATCTAATGTCTTTGGAGAATTTTTTGCCAAGGCCTTAAATAATCATAGTGCGTTATGCACTCCTATAATGCTTCTACTGCTCTCAGCTCATCAATATCTGCCACCTTCAGTGTTTCATTGTTGAACTGAGTAATGAAGTCATCAACGACTCTGTTAGCAGTGTATGCCCTAGAGCTTACACTCAGCATGTAAATGTAAACGAAAACCTAACTGGCTTTTGTATATATGTTCTTTAAGTGGATACATTCCTAGTATTGAACATATATATGTCCTTTAAGTTTTCTGTAGGGAATCTATTCTCAAAGAGTTTGAGAATATGAGTGATAGATTGCCCTTTTAACAGATAATTTAAAGGTTGTTCATGATCATAGGATTATTGGTAGGGACGCCATTAATCTAGAAGATCATCACCTCTGTTGTCATCCATGATAAGTATGAGATACTTATTGGTATGTAGGTAGTGAGTCTTATGCTATAGACATGTGATGTCATGACAACATGTGAGCACTCATGAGATGAGTAAGCTGAACAGTGACGTTAGATGATGGATACATGGGTCGTTACCTACCAGTCAATATCGCATCATCTAGATTATGCATATAATCCTTAGACTTGAGGTGACATGTTATCTGGCATATTGGAGGCTATGGTTTGTTACTGCTTACATACCGATGCTAGTAACGTATTGGTATATGGGATGTAGTGGCTATAATCAGTGGTATATTAGGATAAGTGTTTAACTAAGAAAGAATTCAT
>CAOJBK011013036.1:0-16285 GCA_948294925.1 Codiaeum variegatum | reverse complement strand
ATTGGGAGTTCGGGATGCCAACGCCAGCTCCATCACCCAATATTTATGTTATGGTCTCTGTATCGGAGCATTAGCATAGCTCTCTGTTGTTGCGCTCTCTGTTGGAGGATTTTCGACCTCTAGTTAATGGTTTTGGAACGAAAACAGGCGGGTCAATGATGGCTTGTTGAGCGTCAGATCTTAAAATGAAACAATCTAACGGTGACGAGATGGAGTTGGCTGGGACCTACATCCTTGGCCTTTTGTTTTTATTTTTTATTTTTGCTCTGGATGTTCTTGATTCGTGTGGGACTCTGGATATTTGGCCTAAGAAAATCATGGGTACCAATGAGAAACTGACACGTTGAGATAATGTTGGCGGGGTTGTAAATTTTTGGATTTTGAGTTTTTGTTAAATCTCGTTCGTTCATTTACTCTCCTCTTTTGCCCAAATGAAATTGGGATATCATTTTTTCTTTTAAGGTAAAAGAGATGATATGGAAAATAAGAGGGTACATGAAGATACAAGGATGGTACAAATCTACCTATTTTGGTGCACTGAATAAAGAATCAACTGCTTCTGCTAAGAGTTGAGTCCGCATATTGTCGAATAAAATTAATCTCATAACCTTATAGAGATTTTAAAAATTACTTACAACCAAGAATTAAACTATCAAAATAATTATTGTTTAAGGAGTTTTTTTTTTTTTAAAGGCTAAACTAAGAACAAAGAATCCATCTCTATTGATATAATCTCTTATTGCCACCCACTGAACTACTGCTCTAAAGTTAAAAGTTTCAGAAAATTTGATATACCATTAAATTGTTGGGCACCAGCAGCAATGAACTTCCCATCGAAATCATGTAGCACAAAGGCTCAAGTACTCAAATTTCTAGCTAAAAAAACCACCTTATCGGTGTTGCACTTCAACCAAACATGGCAAGGCTTGGAACATATAGTCATACCATTGTTGTCGGCTCATAAAGATGGTGAAGAAGGCTATCGAGTTAGAAGCCATTAGAAAAAAAAAGTATCGATAAGACCACTTAATCTGTTGTGCTTTGCTAATTAGCCCATAACAATTCATTTATATGGATCCATAAACTCCAAGAGAGCATATAGCTTCATTCAGTGAACCATCATTCAAACTGTTGGCCTAACTTGAGTATATTCTTGCATAATTTTAAAGACCCAAGAAGCAAGACATTCCTCGGCAAAGTTATAACACAATAAAACATACAAGATAGATTCATCAAAGATATTGCATACCGAGCATTGGGGTGAGATGTCGACATGCTTGTAGATTAAATTGTTCTTTGTCGAAAGACAATTATGCAAAGTTGTTCATATGAGGTTAAAAACCATTGGTGGAAGTTTGATTTGCCGAAGTTTACGCCAAATTCCAGTAGGTATGTGTTGATTGATGATGCCTAAAAACTATCTACTCTCCATCAAAGTTCAACATGCACCTTTTATAGTATATGATTCACTCTTATCATTTATCCAAAGGTAAGAATCATACCCATAATGTACAAATACTGGGATAGACTAAATAAGATTTTTATATCGCTTACAAATCATGTCAGAGATAATAGAGGAGTTCCACTAGCGATTACCATCCAAAATAAGAGCTGAAACATGGGCAAGAACAATATCTGGAGGGGAAGGCGTTGAAATAAAATGGCAATGAGTATCATTTAGCCATGGGTCATACTAAATATGCATAGAGCTTCCATCACCAATGTGTTTTATGCATTACGATTTCAACATGGGTTGTGCAACCATTATTCAATGCCAAATAAAACTATAATTCGAGCCAATTCAGCTGAAAGAAAATCACATAATTATAAATATTGAGCCTTGAAAATTTGATAGGCTAAAGAATCATGATTAACTAAGAGCCTCCATCATTTCTTAGCCAACATTAAGAGATTGGAGTCTCTAAATAATCAAAACTCAAAACCGCTAAGCACTTTAATACCATATAACCTCTCATATTTTTCATTTAACATATGTCTTTCCCATCTTCATTTATTATTGCCACCAAAACTAGTTTAATGTCTTCTCCAAATCTTCATATAAATGAGCATGTAATAAGAATAACACAATAACAAAGGTTGGGATTGATTGAAGAACGTATTTTATGAGTATCTCTTTGCCCATACTGGATAAAAAAAACTATTTTTTCCAACCTTAGTTATGAGGCCATATTTTGTCCCTCAAAAAACAAAATATTTCACTCTTTTTACGTCCTACATAAGCATGCTAACCAAGGTACGGGCTTACTTCAGTCACAGTAGGCACCTGAATGGTGTTAACCACCTACAATCGATTCACAGCTCAAGTGTTATCACTAAAATAAATGGGTGATTTCTGAAGATTTCCTTCTGCCTAAGCTTGTTGAATTAGAGACAAACCAATCTGATATAGCTCTACTTTCAGAAGAATTGGCCTAAAATAAAAGGTATGAATCATCTGAAGAATAAGTGTATAGCTTGAGGTCCAACTCTCGTCGTCTTATGCCCAGGTAATGCACATAATCATTCCTTTTGCATAAGAAGAGCATATAAACCTTTGACACAAATGAGAAAAGTGTATGGTGAAAGTCAACAATCCTAACTTAATCCTTTATAGGGAATGATCGATCCAAATTTATTATCATTATAACAAAGAAAATAGTATTGTCCACACACTTAGGCATCAATTGAATCCATCTTGAATCAAACCCTATCTTACACATCATATCAAATAAGAAGTTCCATTCAAATCGGTCGTAGGATTTGCTCATAACTAGTTTCAAAGCGAACAAACCCTTTCTTTCCTTACTTTTTTTTTTTGCTTAAAATAATGTATTACCTTAAAGGTACTTTTTTTTTTGCCTAAGATAATGGATTTCCTTAAAGGTACCATAATATTATCTGTGATTAGCCTTCCATTGTGGAAAGGACTCTGATTTTCTGTAATCATATTAGGAAATACTATTTTTAAATGGTTAGCCGGCATCTTTGCCATAACTTTGTAAAGGACATTGCAAAATTATATGGGGTGAAGTTCCTTAACATAGCGGGGTCTTTATTTTTAGGGATAAGAACAATCATAGTATCATTTAAACCAATAGGCAAAGTAAAAGAATTTATATAGCCTAAGCAAGCATTTATTACATCATTATTAAAGAAATGCTAAAACCATTCATAAACAGTAGAATTCAAGCCATCCTTACCCAGAGGTTTTTCTTGGTGCATGAGCAAAAGAACACTCTTCACTTTAGCAAGTGTAAATGGCACAAATAGCAAAACATTATTCTTACCTGAAATTCTCATATCAACACGCTATAGAATACTAGAGGAATTAGCTCACTGATAGTGAACAAGGATGAAAAATATTCAAAAATAATTCTTTTTAAACCACTATCGCAAGTCATTCATTCCCCCCACCATTTTATAGGTGAGTAATATTGTTTTTTTCTTACGAGATGAAGCTTCCGTGTGAAAGTACTTTGAATTTGAATTGGACTCTTGAAATTAAAAAAAAATGCTTAGCTCTTTGCTTCTAGTATTGCTCAAGTTAATTCATTAGTTGAAAGTAGTCTGAGCAAGCTTGCTTATATTTAAAGATTGAATAATAATCATGTTTCCCTCTGTATTGGTCCATCAATAATTTGTTGCAATTCAAATTGTTGTGAAAGAGGCAAAGTCTTCTCCCTCTTCAGTCATTCAAGGCCTCGCTACAGAAAGCAATCTTGCCAATAATATGCAAATTTACAGGTGAGAGTCGACTATTCTTCACTATGTCTTTGCAATCAGGTTCAAAGATCCAATTACTCTTAAAGTGAAAATGCTTTTCATGAGATATAGGTTGTCATTGTTTAATCTTGGAAAATATCGTAGCATGGTCTAAGGTAATAGATAAGACATTGTACATAAAGAATTATGGAAAAGATGAAACCCACGCAAATGAAGTAACTGCTATATTGAGTCTCCCCTTTAACCAGTCATTATGACCATTATTCCTTTTTTAAGTAAAAGAATACTCAAACATCCTAGGTCTGCTAAGTCACATATCAATAAATGCTTCAAGAAAATTATTCATTAAAGATAAATGATGAGTACAAGTACCTCATTTATCACAAGAGCAAAGGATGTCATGGAATTCACCAAAACATAATTATAAGAGCTGCAATTATAGCTTTAGAGAATGCAAAACATCCCACGACTCATGGTGGTGGCTTCTCAAAGAAATTCCATAAAACCTAGTTAGGAAAAATTGTATCAGGCCTTCAATTTTAGCACATATGTAGATATGCTAAGGAGAAAAGATAATGAGGGAAGCATAATTCTTTTGTTTTCAAAACATAGTGATACCCCCTCCACAAGCGTCATGAGCAACAACAAAGCCATTGAATCCTAACCTTTTATGAATAGCTTCAATAACATGTCTCTAGACCATTATTTTAATGAGGAAAACAAGATAATCCCTTAACACAAGGCTGTCTTTTAAAGAAAGATAACCATTATATATTTTTCGAACCAGTAGCTTGACCCTAAGAGGAAAAAACATTTTTCAAATTTTGGTCCATGGTTGCACTACATTTGAGTTTCATGTTCATGAAAAAATTAACTGTAATACAACAATCTAAGTTACAAAGTACTTTCCTTTACATCATGGTGCCAAATAATCCTATCGCCACTCATCAAATCCTCAACATGCATCTCCAAGATATCATTAAAATCATGTTGATGAGAAAATCCTTCAATCAAGTCCACATTCCAGGCTTTACCATCATCATTATGAAGATCATAAACATGCACTAACTGCATATTTTGAGGAGGATCATATTGAACCTTGAAATTATTTGAACTCATTGTCCAATGATCAATCTAAATATTTATCAATCTACCATTTCCAATATGCCAGCGACAACCTACCTCAAGCATAAAACTCACATTCCAAATGCTTCTTCATATCAAGCTCAACTTAGAATCCAACTAAGTTTTGAAATAACCCCCTACTGAATAATATAATGTTATTAATATATATTATGATCTAAATTATAAAACCCAATTGTATATATAGTATTTAAAATAGAATTTTTCTATTGTAAATATAACTTTTTTTAATGTTATAATTTTAAATAAATGTTTATTGAATTGTATTCTTAATAAAATAATATTTTTATTGATGTAATAACAATATAATTTTTAATAAAAAAATATTTTGGAAGTTTTTAGAATGATAATAGTAAGAGAAAATTACTAATTTCATATGCATTTTTTCTTCCTCTTAATTTTCTATGATTAAAATAAAGGGTTTCTATATATTTTTATTGTTTAACCTCTAAAATAAACCTTTTTTCCTTTTTTTTAAAAAAATTCTTTTCCTACCCTTTCTTTCTATGTTCTACTTTTTTTCGCAAACAAAACATTAATGTTTAGTGCTCCGTAGATATTTTCCATTACAATATCTCATCGATGCTATAACTTGAGTTTGTTTATGTTTAAAAGTAACATGATCAATACTATTTTATTGTGCATAGAGTCATGCGGTTAATTCTCTTTCTTATGTAAATTTTGTTGTCATAGTGACCGTTTATACATATTTTTATAATTATTTTGCAAATTGAAATATCTGAATAATTATTTTTTAAAATTAATATAGATGGATAAAAAGTGATTAAAAGTTAACAATGTGAGATACCATCTTTTTATTTATATATATATATATATATATATATATATAAGATGAAATAAAATAAGAACTTTGAAATAAAATATATCCATCCATTTAATCTAATTTAATGGTTGAAATTAATTAATAGAATAAGGAGTGCTCCATGCTAATGGCAACCTCATAATTTTAAAGAAGTTTTAAGGTTCAATTATTTTTTAATTAAGCTCTATTCTTAATCCTCTTTTCTTCGCCACTCACCCATACATTCTCTCATCTCCTTGACCCCTTCCTTACTCACTTCTTCCTTATTGATTTGTCTATTTCACTTTTTAAATCTCTTTTACTGTTATTGAATCCCAATTCTTCATTACCTCGCTATAAGTTCTTCGTAAACAACAAAAATGTCATTTTTTGCTCAATGTAAAGCTAAGCTTGAGAACCTTTTATTGTTCATTTTGTTTGGTTAAGAATTCAAAGAGATAATAAGAGTAATGTGTTTTCTTTTGAAGTAGGTCATATTTGTGATGTGATTTTTTTATTTTAATTGACTATCATCTTCTTAATCAATCTTTAAAAAATATAGAAGTGTATTTCTCAAATCTAATAAAGAGACTATCCTTTTGAGATTGTCATCTAAACCCTCACTCAAATGCCATTGCTGCCACATATGAGGGAGTTAATCCTTCAGCTCACAAATTCGCGAGAAAATGACATAAGGAGACAAACATTACAAGGGCTTGCCTCGACAAGGCAGCCAAAAGAATGAAGAAGTGGGTTAATGGTTGGTTGTTAGTCTGATCAACAACTACCTCTGGGTCCATTGGAGTAGGTGGAGAAATGGTTTGAGTTGAGGAGCTTGGGTTTTGTACACTCGAAAGTAGCAAAGAGCATACTTGTTCCATGGTGTTCTTTTCTTGAGTAATCATGGCTTGTGTCAATGGGTCTTTTTGAGTATTTCAGAAATCACGACTTGCATATTAGGATCTGTATTACTGCTTCCTTCGTTGGCTGGTCCTTGTTAAGCAAAAAGGAAAGGTTAGAAAAGAGGTAAGGATCAATGAAATTGAAATCATTGTACATATAAGATATCATCAGTATTCGAGTGACGATGTTCTTTACCTGTAGGAGTTTTGCTCCAACAAACTGAATTCGGCATCATGATGCTTTTCTATGCTAGGATTCCTGGTAAGGAATGAAGAATGGTTCCTCACTAATGGAAGTGAATGATTCTTAGCTTTCTTTAGTATATCGTCTCGTCTCTTCCCATCAAATGCTTTTACTGGAACTTGTTAAATTCTTCGGCGCCTGAAAATTAATGGGCAACTTAATCATAATGTTTGCTTGGGTTCTCAAGGTAGTGCTCTTAGAAAATGATCAACCTGTAAGCTTGGAGCTTTTGCATTTAGTTTTATCTCCACACTCATTATTCTTTTTTTTTTTAATTATTCTTTTGAACGGTTAGACCTAAATCTTGTTAGGTTTTTGGACTCATTTTAGTTTATGTTGTATTAAGAAATAAAATTAAAAATGACTTCTATGGAGTGAACAATAATAGATAAAATGTTGCATTGAAGGGAGTGTTTTCCTAGTTCTAAGACAGTATATATTGAAATTCATAATTCAACTATACTATTTAATTTATAGTTATGTCTTGGATTACCAATATATTAGAGGCTCTTAGCAATTTTGTCTATATTTTTAATAGATTGGACTATCGGTTCTACCTCTAGGGCTCTTGCTTCTAACTTTTGGGACTATTGATTTTGATATTTGAGGCTTGAATGTAACTTGTACTGCTAATTAAGATAAAATAAGATAATTGTTGATCCTTTTGACATTGATTCTCTGACCTAACTAGATTTCACAATTAGAAATATCTCAAAATGTATAATATTAGGTCTTGGCACCACCATTTTAATCTAGTGATAAAATAAAGGTAGTTTTATGAACTTATTACTTTATTCTTGAATGGTTAGCTTTCTGAAAGTGATGTTTTACAGATCATGAAGTTAATGCCAATTGCAAGTCCATTCAAGTGGACCGATGATGAGAACACAATTTATGCAAGATTTTAGGAAATAGATGTTATTTACAAATTGAACAATACACTTGTAGATACTTTTATGGCAAGAAAATCCCTAATGACCTATTGAGTTTTAACTTGAAAAGGTTCAGAAATGGAGGCTGAAGTTTGGCTTTACAAAGTTAAAAAGAATGAGATAAAAATTATATAGTTGTTTGAATGGGTGCAGATCCATACTTCTAAGCATCTTGCAAAAATTTAATGGCTTTTCCATTTTCTCAAGTAGATTATTTGACAACTTCCTTGTTTTCCTATCTCCTTCATAGGCATTTGGCTTATATATTTAGCTTATACCTTATATATATCAAAGTATAACCATTTTCTTAGATTTTGGAATGTCAATTAGATTTTTTTTATTCCCTTGGTTAAGAGATGTTTTAATGAGGAAGTAACTGCTAGGTGTATATATCTTATATATGCTTTATTTTTTAATAGATTTTCCATTAATTGAGTAACCATTCTAAATTGGATACGGTAGATTGTTTTTTGAAATGCCATGCATAGGTACACAACATGAACATTGATGCACACAGTAATCTCGTGCCATGTGAATGAACTTTAAATTCATATTGGGCTATTTGGTTTTTGGAATCACTAGTGGTCACCATGGAATATATTGATAGTGCAACTCAAAGAAATGTGCCAATTGTTTAGTTTTTTTAGTCAGTAGTGTGTTTATTGAGGAATCTTGCCAGTATTTAATTATTAGTTCTCTTCTGTGATACTAAAAACATTACTAAGATACATTTATAAAAGAAAAATAGTATCATTTTGTGATAAAGAAGATAACCTTTAAATTATAAGTTATTATTAAATAGATTGTGTTAAAACTTCTTGTCTTATGCTCCAACTGATTAAATGTCAATGTGCTTTGTTGATGTTTGTAATTGATTTGAGCTACCATTGTACCATAATGTTTCTTCAGTTATGAAAAAAGCTTCTGAAACAACACATGCTTTTGTGAATCTAAGATTAATGTGAATAATCAGATGGCAATGATATTTTAAGTGCATCCTCTATCCATGTATCTGTGGGAAATATTTGCAAATCCCCTGCATTAATATTGTGCCCATAATGCATCTTTGAGTTTGTTCAAATAAATAATTATTTTGGCTTTTATTTGTGTTTGTTCAAATAATTATACTAGGGTAATTTATGTGTGTAGATACTAATTTCTTATATTTGGCACACAAATCTATGAGGTACTTATATTTTTTAATTGGACAATGTCCAATTCTGTTACACAATAATATTATAATTTTACATTGTTGTCTCAAGTATACAAATAGTAGCAAACTGCCGTAGTAATCATTGGATCCAATAAGCTATGGCATTCTGGCTTTGCCAATTAAGAACTTTTTCAGCTGGAGAGATCTTTAATCATGACTGTCCATTGATACTGTGCATTGGGGATGCAAAATCCAGTCTTGTGTCTGTCAGTGGGCTGGATACCCAATTGCCAAAAGCCTGCTTTAAGATCAAACTTCGAAAAGTATTGGGCTTTTTGTAAATGGACTTTGAGAGTAGACATTCTTGGAAGTGGAAATTTGTTATCTTGCAAGAAATGGTTAAGAGGTTTATAGTCAATCACTAATCTTTTCTTACCTCGATGAAATATGAAAGTACCCACCAAATATGAGACAGATAGCAAGTCTTAAGCTACAAGAAGAAATATGATAACAAATCTAATTTTATTGGAATTTAAGATTGGACTTACTAGATTTAAATGTAAGGTTGCTGCTCAAAAGCTTTGACCTTGTAAAAAGTTTCATTTAAAAAAAAATTATATATTTTTTCCATATTGGGATGAAAATTGATTTTTAAGTTTATAAATAAGTGAGAAAAGTAAGAGCATGTAAGGACAATAATGGACATTTTTATTTTGATGGGCTGACTCTTTGATAGGAACTAAAAAAATTTATGATAAAAGTTTCTTTTTTTAAGGAAATTCTTATGTACAAAAATTTAAATAAAAAATGATTGAAACAATGTTATATAAAAAAGTGATCGAGCTCATCACACTTGTTTGTAGGTTAAGTAAATCTGAACATAATGAAAAATCATACCAAACTGAATCAAAATAATCAATTAGTAGATAGACCAATATAAACTAAAAATTGTAGTAGATAATTATGTGTGATTTACTAGTGATTGTGTATGGTCTAGTAGCTAATTGTGTAATCCTTATTTTTTTAAAAATGTGATTTATATTATAAAAATATTATTTAAAAATGTAAATTATTGAAAATTAAGTTTTTTTTTAAAGTTTTTTTTTTTAATTTAGCATTAGCCTTTAAAACAAAAATAATTTCTCTTTTATTCTTTTTCCTATCAAAAACTAATAAGAAATGAAATATGAATTATTATTAGATTACAAATTAATTTTAAAAATGAGTTAAAAAATTTTAATTTTTTAAAATAAAAATTATCTATTTATATAGACAATTGTAATTGTATGTTGTCTGATTGTAATTGTGAGTGGTCAAGTAAATATTGTGTGTAGTTTGTTGGTGATTATGTATGGTCTAATGATGATTTTGTATGATCTGGTAGTAATTATGAGTGGTCTAGTAAAAATTATGTGTAGTCTACTGGTAATTGTATGTGATCTATTGGTGTTTTGTATGGTCTGGTGGTAATTGTGAGTGGTTTAATAAATATTGTATGTAGTCTACTGGTGATTGTGTGCGGTCTGTTGGTGATTTTGTATGGCCTGGTGGTAATTGTGAGTGGTCCAGTAAATATTTTGTGTAGTCTACTAGTGATTGTGTATGGTCTACTGATGATTTTGTGTGGTCTAGTGATAATTATAAGTGGTCTAGTAAATATTATATGTAGTCTACTAGTGATTTTATGTAGTCTATTGATGATTATGTATGGTTTATTAGTGATTGCGTGTGGTCTACTGATGATAGGGTTTTAAATATCGGTTTGATGTATCGTAACGGTATTGGTAAGTGTGTAACGGAATCGGTCCGAATCGAACTGAATCGGCCATCACAAACATGAATTTTTAAACTTGATTAACAAATTAATCCAATATATATTAGCCATAACGTAATAGATTTTTAACTTATCGAACCCCCCAAAAATCGGTACAAAATGGGCAATACGTAACGGAACGGATGATATTTAAAACTATGACTGGTGATTGTGTGGTTTGGTGGTAATTGTGAGTAGTCTAGTGAATATTGTGTGTAGTCTACTAGTGATTGTGTGTAGTCTATTAGTGATCGTGTGTGGTCTATACACCATTATTATCTAAATAATATTATCTAATTTTCTTTTTCTTTTAACATAATTATATAAAATATTTGTTATCTTTACTTCAAATTGATGATGAATTGATTAATGATCCCACAGTAATTTTGAACCACATTACTGATTAATAAGCAACCTTTTACATCTCCTTTTACCGCTCCTGCAGATCTTTCTATTATTAGAGATTTAATTCCAGCTTCGCTCAGTATTGATGAGGAGAACGAATTATGTAAAAGACCTTTAAATGATGATATTAGAGCTGCAGTGTTTGGCTTAGATCCTCAAAGTGCTCTACGACCTGATGGATTTTCAGGTAACTTTTTCTGTGCATTATGGGATATCATAGGGGTTGAAGTTTGTAAGGCAATATCTTTCTTTTTTGCTCATGGGAAATTGACTCTTGGTTTGAATTCTAGTTTTATGATTTTGATTCCTAAGCTGAAAGAGGCGATTTCTATTGATCAATATAGGTCGATTGTTTAAAATAATTTTTGTGCTAAGGTAATTTCTAAAATTCTAGCGGATCGACTTGCTCCTATTGCAACTAGAATTGTGTCCAAGATTTAATTCGGGTTTTTAAAGGGAAGGTTAATCACAGAATGTATTGCTTTAGCTTCAGAAGGGGCTAATTTGCTTGATAAGAAATGTTTTGGTGGTAACATGGCTCTGAAGATTGACATTCACAAAGCTTTTGATACTCTAGATTGGAATTTCATGTTGGAAGTTCTTGAAGCTTTCGGTTTTCCTCTTCAGTTTAGAGATTGGGTTCTTGAAATTTTTAGTTCATCTAGTCTCTCTATTCTGATTAATGGTAAGCAAGATGGCTATTTCTCATGTTCAAGAGGAGTTCGACAAGGGGATCCTTTATCTCCCATTTTGTTTATTTTGGCAGAAGATTTCTTGAGCAGGTATCTTTTTAAGCTTTCGAAGGAGGGGCAGTTAAAGTTGATGGGGTATTTTAAAGGCACATCTTTTATTTCCCATATGCTTTATGCGGATGATGTTCTCCTCTTTCGAAAGGCTTATAAAATAAATATTAGTGTTCTTTTTGAAGCATTCTCTTTATATGGTTTTCTTTGAAGTCAAAAGGTAAATTGGAGTAAATCTTCTATTTATTTTGGCAAGTCGATCTCCTCGTCGAGAGCAAATTTTCTCATCGGTCACCTTGATATAAAGCATTGGATTTTCCCTTTTACATACTTGGGTATTCCGCTTTTTGCAGGAGCTCTAAAGTAAGGTTTCTTAGGCCTATTGCTGACAAAATTATTCAGAAGTTTTCAACGTGGAAAGGCAAATTACTTTCCTTCGCTAGTCGTATAGCGCTTGTCAAGGCTATTATCTATAACTTGCTTCTTCATTATTTTGCCATCTATAAGTGTCCTAGGGACCTTATTTCTATTATTCAAAGGGCTATAAAAATTTTTATTTGGACTGGAATTGTTCACAAGAGAAAATTGGTGAGTGTTTCTTTGGAAAAATGTTATGATTCAGTCACGGGAGGAGGCATTGGCATAAAACAGCTGGATTTCTTGAATTTAGCTATGTTATCATCTGTTGCTTGGAGACTACACACAGCTGAATCCTTGTTGTCCATTCTCAGATTTCGATATTTGACCTGTAGTGGTGCAACAAGAAAGTGCTACTTTCATTCTTCGATGTGGTGTTCCATTCTAGGTGTTTTCAACACCATTTTTGAAAAAACTTTTTGGTTGATTCATAAAGAATCTAATATGATTTTTTTGCAAGGGAATTGGATCATTCCAACTGTGGGCAGCCGGGTTGTTCAAGACAGCAGTACGCATGCAATTTCGCAATGTGCAGTATGTGATTTTGTTATTCAGGGGAGTTGGGTTCTGTCAAATTTTTTTGATCAGCAGCTGCAGGACACCATTAAACAAGTGTGTTTTCTTTCTTCAACTCAAGACATTTGTATATGGAGGCACTCTTTAGATGGTAAGCATTCAGTTAGAAATTTCTATGAATTTCTTCATGGTTCTAGAGCTCCTGTCAGTTAGAGCAATTTTATTTGGTGAAGTTATACTCCCCCTTCTAGGTCGGCTATTTGTTGGCGAGGTATTCTAAATCGGCTTCCTACAAATGATAATCTAAAGAAAACAGGGTTGGCTCTCTCTTCACCTTGTGTGTTGTGTTATGCCAACAATGAGACAGCTGATCATTTTTTTGTTCAATGCAAGTTAACAAGGGAGATCTAAACAGTTGTTTCCAATTTTTTTGCATTAAAAATTCATTACAATGTAGGGGTTGTGCACTTAATTTCTAAGGTTCAAAATGTTCAAGTCAGTTCCCAAATTCGTTGTTTATAGAATGTTGCTATTATTAGTACGATTTGGGTTATTTGGAGAAGTCGAAATGCTTGTATATTTGAAGGGGAATCTATTTTGATTTATCATATGCTTAAAAAAATTTGGTTTTGCATTAAGGAGAGCGATATCTTTCGGATTGGGAGCATGAATGGTACTATGGATGAACTTAATATTTTTCAAAACTTAAATATTGTCGGCATTCCTCAGAAATCCCCTAAAGTTATTTGTATAACTTGGCAATGCCCATAATAAAAGTTAACACTGATGGCTCATCTTTTGGTTTGCTTGGTCATTTTGGGGCAGGTGGGGTTTTTAGGAATCATAGAGGTTTTTGTTGTGACTCTTTTGCTTTTCACATTGACTCTTGTTATGCTTTTATGGCTAAATTGAGGGCAGCAATGTTTGCTATTACGAAGGCAATGGACAGGGGATGGCATAAACTTTGGCTAGAATGTGACTCAATGTATGTGGTCACTCTTTTCAAGACGACATCTCTGGATGTTCCTTGAAGTTGCAGATTAGATTGGTCTCATTGTCTTGCACAATTGCAGTCTTTGGACTTAGTTGTCTCACATATTTTCAGAGAAGGAAATAAAGTTGCAGATTGTTTAGCTAATTTCGGTGCTCATCATCCGCACTCCAATTGATATTCTATTCTAAACTTTTATAATGAATTTTTTTATTTTGATTATAGTTCTCAAACGAACTATAGA
The DNA here is from genome assembly GCA_948294925.1 of Codiaeum variegatum. Classification (NCBI taxonomy): domain Eukaryota; kingdom Viridiplantae; phylum Streptophyta; class Magnoliopsida; order Malpighiales; family Euphorbiaceae; genus Codiaeum; species Codiaeum variegatum. The sequence continues at coordinate 2,257 of CAOJBK011013036.1, read as the reverse complement.
TTTTGCAATTGACATTATTCATTTTTCTTTCAAGTTTAATAATATTTTAGGGCTCTCTCAAAGATGAAAATGTCGCTAAGGGAGTGTCAACCTAGTTGGAATACCTATTTGCGGTCATTGATTTCTGAGACCCCAATCTTTAAAAAAAAAAAAGAAAAAAAATTATATAAAATATTTTTCATTCAAAGATATATTTTAAAATAAAATAGAAATTATTTCATATTATTTGAAATTATAAAAAATGTACATAGAAAGAGAACTATTTAAGATAATCATAACTTATTAAAAATGTGTAACTTGACAATTGGCAACTTGGAATAGACTATGCAGACATTTCAAAAAAAAATGTTACATTCTTATTTTCTTGAGTCAGACGAAAGCCATTTTCACATCTGAGACATAGAGAGATGAAATTAAAACTTAGAAAATAGTAAGGCAGACCTTCATATCTATTGCTTCTCCAAAACAGTGAATGTCGTTGTCATAACCTTCAAAATCGGACCTTCACTATCCCTTGAAATGATATCTCTCACGCTATCAGATTTTGAGACCAATTTTGAAGTAAACAAGAGCTTCCTTATCAAATTTTAATTAATCCACAATCCGAGCATTTCCTGTTAGCAAACCAAGGACAAGTAACAACACTTGCAGAAGTGACAAAATACCCATTGGTACTGAAAATTGCTTTTTGAAAGATGACTGAGGTGATTAAGTTGAATCAAGAACTTATGTTAATTTTGGTACAAAATTGTTGAAGACATACAAGAACTATTGGTGATAATTATATTTAATTTACATGCCTGTAACGTTATTATTCTATTACCTTTGGCATTTTCTTTTTGTTTTTAATGATTATATTAATTTGCATATAACCTTAATTTTCTAGTTCTTTTGGCATTTTCTTTGTTTGCTGGTTTTTTATTTTATTGCTCAGAAAAGAAAAAGAAACAAACAATCACATAGTCATAATCCTAAAAGGAACTGTCAATGAAGCAATAATCACTTCCCTATACCATAGAGCAGAAATTAGAGCACAAAAACATAATCAGTCATGCATGCAGCATATCTAGTTTCTGAACTCTAAAGTGTGTAGTCTTGATAATCCAAGCCAAGAAAAATTCAAGCCTCTGAACCCATTATTCAATCAACATTTATTCTCAATGTTGACATGTTTAATCAATTGCTTGATACCGGTAATTATACAAATTAAAGGGGAATCACCACTATTCTCATCAAATTAATGTAATTAAGCATCCCATGACACAACATGTAATGCGTGAAGATCATCAAACGAATAAATCTTCTAATAAAGTGTCTCAATTAAGAAACATAAACAATCTCAAAGAGACTATAGCAAAATTGCAAAGATTTAACTTAATGAATAATTGATTAATGTTATTTTACAATTATCTAAAGTAACTTATTTATTCAAGTTACATAATCATAATCTAAAACTAATAAGAAAATACAATTATAAAAGAAAAATAACAAATAATCCTAAATTTACTAGAAAAATAATTAAAATACTTGATAAACAATAATTCTAACTAAATAAGAAAAATAATTAAAATATTTAATAAATAAAGAAAACTAATTAAAAATAAAAATTCTTATTAATCAAGAAAAATAATTAAAAGACTAAAATAATTATATAATTAAAATAAATAATTGAAGTACTCTTATTATATACTTGCACTTCAAGAAAACTCGTCCTTAAGTTGATTGTCTGAGCTTGAAATGTCTCATGCCAAATAAATAAATACTTAGAACACTTCAATTGCGTGATTCGTTAACTTGAATACTTCAATTTGTGATAATGCTGGTCATAGCTATAAAGAGTGACATTTCAACTAAAATTCACAACAATAATATCCATCAAATCCATATCCTTGTTTGATCTAACTTTTTAAAGATAAAACGAACTCTTTATTTCATTTTACTCTTCATTTTCTGGTTTATTCCTCCCTAATAGACAAGTGCATTAACAAAATATGTGCAAGCCTCATTATCGGTCAAGTTTAATCTCAATTGACATCACAAAAAAATATTAGCTTCCTAGGAGAACACCTAATCTTAAAGGCATAAAGTGGCCCAAACTACGTTAACAAGGGATTGTTGGTAAAAAAAAAAAAAGAATTAATAAGGGAAGTAAATGATACTTGGTTCATTTTGAGAATGAGTAATTCAACTCAACTCAACAAAGTTTTAATCTCAAGTTAATTGAGATTGGCTATATGGATTCGCTGTTTCCACTCGA
>CAOJBK011012318.1:0-10436 GCA_948294925.1 Codiaeum variegatum | reverse complement strand
CCTAAGCCGCCCGTTTGGGTTTTCAGCTTAGAGAGTTTCATTCTTTTTTCGATTTGTGTTTATTTGTTCTTTTAAATCTTGCATGCAATGTTAAAAAGCCCAATTGTGAATCAAAATGAAACATTGAATTTTTATTGAATGATTTGGACCGTACCCATTGAGGTTTGCCTATGTATCTCCTTATAAAAGATAATTTGAAATTTGAGGTACATTATAAAATTTTGGAGAATCAAGTCTGCGTAGTTCTTGTTTGGTAATGATGTCAGAATGCATGCTCGAACAATAAGAACATTAAATGTAGTACTTCTTGAGTTGATCAAGGTTGGTAGGATGATTGAATTCATTGCCATCGACGTCCATCAGGATGATGCCTCCACCTGTCATGATCTTCTTGATGATGTAAGGGCTGCTCCAAGGAGGTCTGAATTTCCCACAAGGGTCTTGTACCACTTGTCTGATCTTTTTGAGCACTAAGTCACCTTCCCAAAGATTGTGATTTCGAACCCGTTTATTGAAATACCTTGCCATTATGATTTTGGTAGTTTTGTGTATGGTGTAGTGCTTCCATCCTTTTTTCGTCAATTGCACTGAGCTGATCGAAGTAGGCCTGTTGCCAATTGAGTTTAGAGATCTATGCTTCTTGGAGAACTCTGGATGTCTGAATTTCTAACTCTATGGGGAGGACTACTTCCATTCCATAGACCAAAGAGTAGGGTGTAGCTTTGGTAGCTAACTTATAGATGGTCCTATACCTAAGGAGGGCACTTGGCAGATGTAGGTGCCAACCTCTATGATTGTTGATCATTTTTTGAAGCATGTTTTTCAATTCTTAATTGGCGGCTTCAACTGTGCCATTAGTTTGAGGTATGTATGGAGAAGACCAACGATGCTCAATCTTTTCTTTCTTTACGAGAGTGACTACTTTATGGAAGTGGGAGCTATTTTCAGAAATGATTTCATATGGGACACCAAACCTTGTGATGATATTAGTTTTGATGAACTGGGCTTCTTTGAATCCAGTACTTGATAGGGTGCAGCTTGACCCACTTGATGAAATAATATATGGCAACTAGAGTGTACTCGTAGCCAGTAGATGATTTGGATGAGATCTTACCAATGACGCCTATGCCCCAAACAGCAAAGGGCTAAGGTGTAGATATTGGATTTAGGGTTGAGGAAGGAAGCTTCTAGAGCTTTGCATACTTTTAACACTTTAGGCACTTTCGAGCATATTGTGTGCAGTCCCAGTTCATGCTGAGCCAGTAATAGCCTGGGTTCATGATTTTTCTGGATAAGGCCCAACCGTTCATGTGAGTGCCATTTGTTCCACCATGGATTTCTTTCATGATATGGTTTGCCTCTTCGTCTGAGACGCACCTGAGATGAATGTCATTCATTGTCTTCTTGTAAAGAATCTCCTATCTAGGGATGTATCCACTGGCAAGCTATCTAAGGGTTCTCCTTTCTGATTTGGAGACACCTTTAGGATATTCACCTTTGATAAGAGAGATGTAGATGTCCTAGTACCATGGTTTCTCTTCAACTTGAATGCTCATGCGCTTGATACTTATTGAGATAAGACGGATAATGAACTCATCACGTATCTCTACCATTGATGTTAGAGTTAACAATGGATCACCAAATCTATTTCGAGTCCTTGTAAGGTAGTTGAGTGATAATGTATCGAACTTATTAGCCAACTCTTCGAGGTGCTTATGATAAGAAATCAACCGCTTCTTTTTTATTTTTCACCTTCTCAAGGCTTGCGAGATGATTAGGTAAGAATCATCATAGACCTCTAAGTTCTTCATTTTCTACACAAACTACTTTCAAAATGCTAGCAAATACTACATTTTTTGTAGTGGGATATGGCGATGCACAGCAAAATCAACTCAATAATTTTCCATAAAATCAAGTAAAAGAAACTCAGTAACTTTTCATAAAATGAGTAGAAAAAGTAAAAATTAAGGAAAAAAAATCTTTAAAATGAGGAGATAGCCAAATAGAACAGTTTTGTGCTTGTGAAACTAGGGCTCCTTTCTCCCTTTATGCGCTCAACAGATAAAAATGGAAAAGAGATGGGCAAAATATAAATATGTAGTTGGTAATATTGTAAATATGATAACTCATTAATGACAGTTTTGGAATTTGAAAAGTTAAAAATTGATTGGTGTGATTTTTCTTAAAATCAAGTTTGGGAGAAGCAGTCTTTTTTGGTGTTTGGGCCTAAAAAAGTAGGTTTTGGTTATTTACTAAACACTAACCCAACCAGATTTTTTTTACAAAACCAGATTTTTATGATTTAAAACTCAGCCCTAAATGGGCTCTACTTAATACAAAATCATATACTATGAATTATTAATACGTAACTTGAGGCCTCGCCCTCAGGCGTGATGTGCGCCTCAAACTTTTAGTTTAAGGAAACCGACAACAGTGGGAAGGATTGCGCATCGAATCGATTTCAAGTCTCACATAAGAAAAACCCCTTATGGATCCATTATGTATGAGGTGTGTATTGTGAGTCGTCACTTAATAATTTATAAAGATATTTTATTTTCAAAGTGATTAAGAAATCATTTTATTGTTAAATGCATAAAAAAATATTATTTTGCGCATATGGAAAAGAAACAAATCTCGAACTAAAAGATTGATTTGGAGATTCATGATTAATACTAGTTTAACTATGGAAAAATGTTTATTTTTCTAGGCTTTTGTATCTAAATTATATGAATTTGGTTTCATGTATACAATTATTGCAATTAAGTAATGATGCATGTAAAAAGATATAATGACAGAATGAAAATAGCATAAATAAAAAAGAAAGCGTAATAAAAGCAATTAAATAAAATATGAGTCTCTCATCTATCCAAATCTGTACTAGAGAGAGTACACATCTACAAAGTAAACGGTAATAAAGAAATAATAGCAAAAATAATAATAAATACATATAAAAAGAATAAGCGGAGGGGATTCCTACTCAACCATAAGACATAAGAATCCCCTTGAAATAACATTAAATGAAATTGTAACAATAATGGTAAAATAATAACGAAATAATAAATGAATGTGTAAAGTAAAGAAAAATAATGGATTGGCTGGTCTGCTCCATCAATAATAAAAATATAGGAAAATAGGCTAGATGGACTCCTAAGAATTCATGTCAAGAAAGAGACACATTGTTTATCAATTGCAAATAGTAGTAATAAATTGATACAAATATAAAATGAAATAAATATAGCCTTAAAATAAAAATAAAATGAAAATAAATAAGATAAAGAAAATAATAGTAAAAGAAAATAAAAAAGTGATTAAACAAAAAATGAAAATAAAATTGAAATTTATACCATATGGAATTTACCTTCTGTTTGCGGCGACGAGGAGGTGGCAGCTTGATTGGCTTCATAAAATAGGAACAAGTTTTCGTAACTGGGTTGAGGCTTAGTATCAGAAAAGGTTTGAGTGTAAATTTTAACAGAATTTTGGAGTCTGAAAGTTGTGAAAAATTGAGCCAGGAAGTTACTATTTATTGGAAAAAATCGACTTGGTCTACAAGAAAAGGTCGTGCATAAGCGGGAGGCTCAGTTCGCACGCAGGGGAGCTGGCGCACACGGGGAGGCCACAGTGTGCACAGGGGGGACACTACGTGCACGCTAGGGATGTTGTGCACACCCTAGAACAAATGGGCCCATGCAAGCCTTGTTGTACACATACAGGACCAACTACGCACACGTGATGCCTGTTGTGCATAGGTGGGGCTCTATGCACACGCGTGAGTCACACGCGGTTCGGTTCTGTCTATCTCAGTTCAGTTTTTTCAATTTTTTTGACTTTTTGAGTTTATTTTAAGTTTGATTTGAGCCTATAGACTTGTATTAATGAGCTAGATTTGAAGGCAGAAAATATAAGAGATTTTCATTGAGGTGCAAAATTAAGGGTTTACAACTACCCCCTCATCTGAATTAACTTCAAGTAGAAGGTGTTCTAGGCTTGTGATGGTGCTATGTTCGCTTCTAGGCTTAGGACCATGTTATATCAACTTCTAGGCTTTTGGCCATGTCAGATTAAGGGCTTATGATCATGCAATGTTAGCTTCTAGGCTTATAGTGTGCTAAGTAGGACCAAGTTGGGGATGCCAAATGTGCAATTGTCATACCGATCTTTGTGATTATGCCATATTAACTTATGGCTTTTTGGATGTTGAAGTTATGACATGTGAAGCTTTGACCTCATCCAATTCTGAGCTTGACAGGTAGTTGCTCTTCCTTTTGTGATGTGTGTAGGGACTCCTTTAAGAGGATGCCCCCAAGTATGTCTTGGATGGAGCTAGAACTTCAGATATATGATGCATGAGATGTATGCTGAGTATGGTCCACTATGGGTCTTTTTTTGGTAAAAGCGCTTGTACTTTGTAAAACTTCGATGTTTTTATGAAATTTTAATTTTTTCTGAAATTGTGTATCATTTTATGCATGAAAATTTATTTTTGAGAAACAAGATATTTTATGAGTTGCTCCTACAGATAGAGCCATACTTCAGTCACATGATTCAAAAACCTAAGCAAAGTGGAGCAGATTAACCTCGGGAAGTATGGTATGAGCACTTTTCTGACACGTAGGAGTGTTAAAATCTACTAGGAATTTCTAAATGCCTGTGCTAGATTCTAGAATCTTCTAGATCACATTTTTCATTTTGGAGCTGGTATGGACGAAATATGTTCGAATTTTGAGGAATTTTCTATTTTGTTGGGTTTTAACCCGTGGCTGACTTGGTTATTCCAGTTGAAAAGATAGAGTATTTTAACTCTTTTAAAAATAATTTGGATTTGAGTACAGAGAAGGCGTCTATTTTGGTGATGGATGATCTGGTAGACCTATTTGCTGTGGTCATGGTTTTTTGCAAGGACAAGGAACAAGATGATTTAATTTGGATGGCTAGAAAGAGGAAGGCATATGCATTCTATTTAACGACCGGATATCTTTTTATGGGCCTAATTGGATAGGGTGATGCGAGAGTGACTGAGATGTACCCCAGATGGGCGAGGGAAAATCAATTGCTGGTATGATTTTGGCTGAGGCATTGTTGAGCCTTGATCGACATTGCACCTCAACAGAGCCTTGGGCTATTAGTCCTATTCTACTTCAGGTACTCAAATCCTTTACTGCTTTTTTCGTTTCACTTTTATGAAACAATCTTAACTCTTACTTTTTTATTTTTAGATTTAGCTGAGAGATTATCGTAAGATCATTCCTAGTCTTGAGAGAAGGGATTATTCCGCATCTTGGTATCACAATAGGAAGATTGCCATCCATTTTAATAATGAGAAGGACTAGATTAGCTGGCTGATGGAGTTGAACTCTTCAGACTTACTTTGGAGACTCGATTGTTATACGATTAAGCACTTTATGACAAGGAGTTGGGAATTTAGGTATGTGTATCTAATTAGTTTGATGACAGTGACATTGTATCAGGCTTCACAGTCCTTCGACAAATGGGACATGATTAGAATGTGCCCTCAGATGGTGCTCTTTTTGAGGTTTCTATTGTGCATGCAAGAGTAGCTAGAGTAGTCACTAAAGGTTGGATTTGAGATTTTAGGATGCTAGTCCCAGGTGATGATTATGGCAAGCTTCCAGAATACTTAGACTCATTGATTAAGACATGCTGGCCATAGGAGAAGGCAAGTGTTATGACCTTCTGGTTTAGATCAAGGGGTGAGTCTATATTAGACTAGACTTTTAGAAATAAGACTAGGTTAGACTAGACCTTTTATTTGCTTCTTTGATTATGTCTCGAATGCTTTAAAACTTTGCTTTTGGATGTTCTAAACGATGAATAAAACCTTAATAAAATGCACTTTATTTTTTTTTATCAACCTCTTACTTTTTCCTAGACCACCCTTTCGGGTTTTCAATCTAGCAAGCTGTCTTGAATGTTGTTTAGACTACCTTTTCAATTTTCAGTCTAGTAGGGTGTACCTTAAATTTTACCCAAGCCTCCCTTTCGAGTTTTCAACTTAGCAAATTTCATTCTTTTTTTTCAGATTTATTTCTTTGTTTTGATTTTTCATACAATGTTAAAGAGCCCAAAATGACAATGAAAAATGTTGAAACATGTAAATTTCATTAAATGATTTGGATTGTGCCTATAAGGGCTACCTACGTATTTCCTTACAATAAATTTTGATAATGAGGAACATAATAATTTTTGAAGAATCAGGTCCTCATAGTTCTTATTTCAGTAATGTGATGCCAAATACATGTTCATGAAATAAGAACACTAAATGTAATACTTCTTGAGCTGGCCAAGGTTGCTAGTATGACTGAATTCATTCCCATCGACGTCCATCAAGATGACACCTCTACTTAACATGATCTTCTAGATGATGAAGGACACACTTCAAGGAGGTCTGAACTTTCCTCTAGGGTCCTGCATGATTTGTCAGATTTCCTTTAAGATAAGGTTGCCTTCTTGGAGTTGAAGATCTATGACTTTCTTATTGAAATGCTTTACTAGCCTTAGCTGATAGTTTTGAGTTAGGTGAAGGGCTTTTAACCTTTTCTCATCGATCAGATTGAGTTAATTATAATAGTCATATTACCAAACAAGTTCAGTGATCTAAGCTCCTTAGAGAATCGTTACTGATTGCATTTCTAATTCTATGGGTAGGACTGCTTCCATTCCATATACAAATGAATGGGTGTGGCTCTGTTAGCTTATTTGTATGAGATTCTGTACTCAAAGAGGGTGCTTAGTAAATGTAGATGCCAACCTTTGTGATTATTGATAATCTTATAGAGGATGTTCTTAAGTGCCATGTTAGAAACTTTAATAGCCTCATTAGTTTGAGGCCTATAAGGAGAAGACCTGTGATGTTGTATCCTTTTCTTTTATAAGAGAGAAACTACCTCTTTTTGGAAGTGAGAGCCATTGTCTAAGATGATCTTGAATAGAACACCATACCTTATGATGATGTTGGTTTTGATGAACTGTGCCACTCTTTTTGAGTAAAGAACTTGATAGGAAGCAGCTTCTACCCATTTAGTGAAGTAGTTAATGGCCACCAAAATGTATTCATGACTAGTAGAGGATTTCAATATGATCATACCAATGATGTTAATACCCCATATGGCGAAGGGCTAAGGAGTGGCGATCGAATTGAGTTATAAGGGAGGAAGCTTCTAAAGCTTGGTATAGATTTGACATTTGTGAAATTTCTAAATGAATTATAAATAATCTTTGTTCATTGTGAGCCAATAGTATCCTTGGTTCATGATTTTATATGATAATGCCCATCCATTTATTAGGGTGCCTTCTATAAGCCTCCTCTTTGGAAACACATCTCAGATTAATTCCATTCTAGGTTTTCTTATAAAGAACATCTCCCTTAGTTCCATTACTATTAATGGATGGATCCCAATGATTTGAAGGAAATTTCTCTAAAAGTTTTTTGTCCTCACTTAGGATTTCTGGGAAGGCTTTCAAGGAGGGTAATGCCAATTGTGAGATATCGCAATAGTTAAAGGAAATGCTCACAAGGATTTATGCACAAAGAACAGAAAAAACAAAATTTTTATCTCTTGTCTTAAAGTTCTCCTTTCTAATTTGGAGGCTCCTTCAGGATAGAGACCATTTACGTTGTAGTTATAAATGTCCCAGTACCAAGCCTCTTGTTTAACCTCTTTGATGTTCATGCAATAAGATTGGTAGCTAGGTTCATGCTTGATGCTTGTGGAAATAGGATGGATAAGGAATCCATCACATATTTCTATCATTGATGCGAGGGTTGACAATGCATCAGCTAACCTGTTTTGTGTTCATGGAAAGTAATGAAAAGATAAAGTATCAAATTTGGAAGCTAACTTTACAAACCCTCTTCTTTAATTTTCCATCTTTCTAGTGCCTGAGAGACTATTAGCTTGGAATCCCCATATACCTCTAAGTTCTTGATACCAATCTACATGGTTATTGCTAATCCAGAGACATAAGCTTCATACTCAGCTTCATTGTATATTACCTTAAAATCTTATTTGATTGCTAGGGGTGGACTTTCACAAGTAGGTGTAAGGAACACCATCCCAACGCCATATACTTTATTGTTGGCTGAACCATTAAAGAAAAGCTTTCAAGTTTCATTCTAAATAAATAGAATGTCTTCATCAAGGAATTCAGGTTTTTCCCAATGATCATTTATCGGCTGCAACCAGTTGGTTAGTAATGACACTACCTTTAATGGCCTTCCTTTTTACATATTTGAGATCATAGACTACCAGGACTACCATCCACCTAGCCATTTTACTTTCAAGGATAGGTTTTTCCATAAGAAACTTGAGGGGACTCTTATCAACAAGGATATGTATGACGTATGTCACCAGTTAGTGTCTCAGCTTGTGACATACCCATACTAGAGACTGGAAAAATTTCTTGATGTAACTTTATTTAAGCTAGTGTATCAACATTCTCTTGCTTAAATAATAAATGGCATTTTATTTGTGAGAGTAAGAAGCATTCAATGCTAGAATAGCCCCTATGGCTTCATCAATGACTGTGAGATAAAGTAATAAAGGTTTCTTAGGCCTAGGAAGCTGTAGGACCGACAGATTCAGGAGATACTGCTTGATTTTCTCAAAAGCTTCTTGACATTCCTCATTCCTCTATTTTTAGAAATTTTTATTTAGTAAATTGAATATGGGACCACATGTGTTAGCAAGTTGATGAATAAAGTGGCTGATGTATTGGAGGTGATCTAGAAACCCGTTTATATATTTTTTTCTATTTTAGGAGGCGACATGTCGAGGATGGCTTTAGATTTTGCTAGATCAATCTTAATTCCCTTCTTGCTGACCATATGACTAAGGAATACTCCAAATGAGGCTCTAAATATGCACTTGGCATGATTAAGTTTTAGATTGTACTAGTGAAGTCTAGGAAGAACTTTTTCAGTGCATGTAGGTGTTGTTCGGTAGTGGTGCCCTTAACAACCATGTTATCAACATATACTTCCACGTCGTGATGTATCATTCATGGAAGATAATGGTTGCCATCCTCTGGTAGGTGACTCCAACATTCTTAAGTCCAAACTACATTACTCTGTAGTAGTAAGTACCTCATTCCATGATGAAAGTAGTTTTCTCTTTATTAGGAGTATGTACCAGAATTTGATTGTATCCGGTGGCTAGAGCGGTTAAGGAAACCATTTTTGACCCTGCTAGTACATCCATGAATATATCAATGTGAGGTAGAGGAAAGTCATCTTTAGGACAAGCCTTTTTCAGATCTCGGTAATCCATATATATTCTGACCTTTCCATCTTTGGTACTAGGATGATGTTTACTAACTAAGATGGATAGCTGATTGGTTCTATGAACCAGTGGGACAATTGTTTAGCCACTTCTTCTTTGATTAAGAGGGACCATACTGCCTTTATAAGCCTTAGCTTCTATTTGATGAGCTTTCAGTTTGGATAAATGGGAATTTTATGGCCGACAATGCTTGGATCAAGTTCAGTCATATCATTAGGCTTCCAGGTGAAGCAATATTCAAATCTCTTAATGCATGATTTATTATCCTGTCTGTTTGAGCATACAGATGAAATGAATGTAGTTTTTGGAATGTCATGAGTGCTAGCATCAATGGGCTCTTTAACTACATCTTTTATTTCATTTATTTTTTTATTCTCTTTTTCTCTTTCATTAAGGTTAGATTCATCAGTTGGAATATCAAAAGAAAATAAGAAGTCAGGATCATACAAAGAAAACTTGCTCATTTTATTGATTTTAATTGGAGAAAGGTCCACATTTACATCATACTAATAATTAAAGCCTATAAGACTAGTTAAATCATTAGAGGCCTCAGACTTAGACTCAGATGACTCGGACTTATAATCAGTCATAACTGGTTGGTGGAGACTTACTTTAAAGGACCAATTGTTGGGCTTCTGTTGGAGTGGCTTGATCAAAGTGGTTAGGTTAGTGTTTTCCTCCTTGTCAGAAAGGATAACTATTTAATTGAAGAGGTTAGCTTCCATATTTTCTTCCCAATCTTGTTTTAGGAAGTAGATCGGTAAGCAATCTTCTGGTACTAGCTTTATATTAGAAAAGACCTCAAAGCTAGGAATAGTGATACCAATCATAGGCAAATCTAGGGTTCAACAAAAGCATTGTAAGGAATTGTCTCTCACTCTTTTACAAAGTAGCCATTAGGGGTATTGAAGTAAGGCTTTATAAGGTAGTCATACTCCCCTCCATTTCTGAGTGTAGCAGACTTTTCTCGGGCTTTGGCCTTTTCTTCCTCAATCACATTTTCAGTTGGATGATCGCCTAAACCAAAAGGTGATGTGGAGAATATGTACTCATCGAAGGACTTAATCCCTTGTTAATTCTTGCCTAGGCCCATTCTAGGAAAATAAGCCATTTTTTTCTTAATATCAGTAATAATGG
>CAOJBK011012258.1:0-11811 GCA_948294925.1 Codiaeum variegatum | reverse complement strand
AAAGGAAAATAAACAGAGATGTAATAACAACATCTCACTAAGGAAGGCTGGACACTCCAAAGCTAACTGGAAGTAGTTCCCAAGCGAGCCAGCCTCCCCCAAGGAAGTCGTATGCAAATATGCAAACGACACATAGAGTTGATCGGCAGAGAATCCCCCAATATGCTAATCGCAAAAGGAGATTCGGCCATGAACTCTCAGGCTAAGGGGAGATTCGATCACGGAAATATCACAAAATAAGCATAATAGATCTATTCGGCAGGCACGCTTGCCATCCAGCGATCCTCCAAAGAGACGGCATCTGCCCACGTAATCCATTGGTAAAACCCATAGAAATAATAACTCTCACACCAAACAAAGGAAGCAAGTGAGAATGATGAAAAACAAATCATTACAAGAAGTGAAATATGAAGAAAATAGCCACAACCAATGGCCTTTTATAGAGCCAGTATTAAAAAATATTTATGAGTCTAGAAAAAATGTCAAAAGGAAGTTAAAGATCCTGAAAAGGCGTAAAACATTGATTAAGCCTGGGAAAAAGGTGAAAATTGACAAATGTCATCCAAACAATATACATAGGAAATGTGCCACACCTAGGGAACATCCCAAGAAATAAATACACGACAGGGTCACAGTTGACTGTCTTATCATCATCAATATTGGAAAACACCAAAATCCAAGGAGGATACTCAGTAAACTTACTCACGAGCCGCGAACCCATCAAACTCTCTCAAAAGAGTTCTCGATGTAACCTAGTTGGAAGACATCAAAATAGCAAAGTCTCAGACCCCACTTAGCACTTTTTAAACCTTCAGCCTTCAAGTGCTATACTTCAGGGGGACAAATGATACTACCCTGCTCGTACCTAGTTCGGTCCTAGGAAGTCCAAGCGAGATCGCACCAATTGCGTAAAGTCTCAGTCCTGATCGAACTCATAATAAGCCGAGGACACCCTTCGGGTTCGCTAGTAACCTTCGGGGATACTACCTTGCTCTTACCTGGTTCGGTTCTAAAGAGACCAAGTTGAATCCCTAAAACCCCCGGTCCGGACCGAACTCTGTGTAAGTCAAGGACACCCTTCGGGTTGGCCATATACCTTCGGAGTTCGCTAGATATAATCGAACAGGTGTCATAAGCCACACAGCATAGTACACAGACACATATCTTATGGCCGACACGTGCCCCTGTCTACAGGACTTTCTCGTCCTATAAATACGTGAGTTCACAACTGCAACAAGGTATGAGAAACTTACTCTAAAAGCTTTATAATAACATATTGTTCCATCTGTGAGTTACCCATTTACTGACTTAAGCGTCGGAGGGTTAACGCCGGACAACACGTCCGGCACCCCTGACCATCAGTTATTCTGTGCAGGTCCAGTCCCAGTTCAACTAGATCAGTCACATCACAGCGTGTCCAAATCTAGCACGCATCAGAAAATACTGCTGAAGGTGAATATAAATTAAAATAAGTGGTTTGATGGATATCAGGTTTAAAGGTTAATGATAATACAGCAACAAATTAAAGGGATTGTGATCTTAACAGAGAGGGGGAAGACGGAAAGGAAGTGTAAAGAAGGAAGATCAACAGGCAAAAAAAGAACAGAAAAGAAAAAAGATGTTGGTTCACAATTTTCTTTGTGCAATAATTAAAGCTTTGATAAGTTCTTTAACTTTCTGTAGATGCAAAACCACCAAAATTCCACCACTACTATATTCCTAGGAATTCCAACTCACTAACCAAGAGCAGTAACCTAACAGTTGAAATGCTTACTAAAACTACCTTAATAGTTATGATGACATAACCTTTCATGGAAAGCAGGAAGAAAGGCACACTTCCCATCCATGAAACAATTATCATAACAAGACCAACAGTAAGCCAATTGACACATGTAAAGTTTAAAATCAGTCCACTACTGCTATCATAGGCTGAAGCACAATAGACAGGAGCCACTTACCTGATTTTAGCAGATCTTTTTTTTGACAGCATTAGCCATCCACTGAACCAGACTACATTGTCCTCCCCATTGCACTACTCATTAGGTTGTAGAAACTTTATGCCATTGAACGGCTGGCCGCAATTGCAGTTCCTGCCTCACAAATTCTGAATTTATTGACACTGCATTCTAAAGGCAAGCAACATTGCAGAAAATGCCAATTATGAATCATTCCTGTTAATTTCAAATCTAAAATTGAAAATAACTAATTAAACTTGTCATACGTGTTTTGCAATGGGATGAAATAGTAAACGAAGGTGTTATTATAAACACATTTTGACTCAACCTTCAAGTAATACAGTAGTAGACAAAGTTTTCACTTTTGAAGGTACAAATGAACCCAAAAAGGAAAAAAAAATATTACACCATAATGTATATAACAGTTACACAAATTGGTGGCAAATCAGAAACCCAATAAAAATTTCAAGTTATAAACATAAGAATTACTTCAAGTTTTAATTGGCTCATCATCATCTTCAATATCCCAACTCAAATCCTCCTCTTCTTCTGCAGCACTCAACCGTTTCCTCAAATCAATCTTGTTTGGACTTCCACTGTGACTCACTTTTTTCTCATCAATGCTGCTTAGATCCTCAATTTCATCCCACCCAAGATCTTCCTCCTCTGGCATTGATGGGCGGCTTGAAATAATTGAAACATCACTATCTTTTGAAGATTCTGCATTATTACCCTTCCCTTCTGATCCTTCTTTCTCATCAGATTTTGATACAGTCTCCTCCTTGCTCTTTTCCAATTCCACTTTCTGACTAGCTACATTTTCAGCATTTAATGCCTTCTCTCCTTCTGATTTCTGCACAGGGAGTTGCTCCTCTTACATATTCACTGCATTTTCAGACTCTGTCTCAGCCGCCTTATTAGTTATCACAGCATTAGCAATTTGCTCAGACTGTTTATGAGCCAAATCCCTCTCTTCATTTTCCTTCAAAGCATTGGCTTGAGAATTAACATTCCTCTGATTTTCATTTTCCTCTTCATCATCAACATCCCAACTCAATTCCTCTTCTTCAATCGAAATAGCTCTTCTCACAAGATTAACTCTCACATCTTCAGCTTGCTTTAGCTTATAAAGCTTATAATAATACCTACACCAAAATGTCTCTTCGTCAACATTAAATGGAACAACCTTTTTATATATACTCTCCATAGCACTATTCTCTTCAATCAAGCTTTCAATTTCCTCTCCCTTCTCCTCCAAAACAAACCCTAACTTCCATTTCTTAAAATCATCCAAATCTTCCGGATCCTCACAGTACGTGCTCACATCGCCTTGAATCGCCCGTACTTGAGCATCAAATCGACTATACGGTTTCGAATTCAAGCTCTGTTGACTAGTAACGCTTCTCTCATTATTATCAGAAGAATCAGATTCGTGATCAGAAGCGAGAATTGCTTCCTTACCTTGAGAGATAATATCAGCTGTGCCTTTCAGCACGTTGCTACCAATCTCGTCAATGGCGTGCCCCACGGTCCCAAGCGATCCCTGAGCTACCTCGATCTCCTTCTTTAGACCCGACCCGAATTCCTTAAGATCGCGTTTGTAGACTTCAATGACGGATTCGGATTTGGTTGTTAGGGTTTTCATGAGACCCCACCATCTACTGCCAACATCGGCACTGGTGCTAGCATCGCTGGAGTTAGGATTAGGGTTAGGGTTAGGCGGGGAGTTTGGATCTGAGTCCGATTGTGATTGATTATTGGATGATTTGGATTCTGGTTCGGATTTTGGAGAATCAGGTTCATCTGAAAATACTGATTTGAAGAAATTCATTAGATTTCGGTGAGATTGATAATTTCAGAACAGAATATTGTTGATGGAAGCCTCCGAGCTCTGTGCTTGCTCAGCACCAAGTCTTATCGATATATTAATTCTGTAATTAATTTTACTATGATTAACAAAAAAAAGCCTTTACACACGTGCATATTCATTTTTTTTAAACATCATTTTGATTTTAATGAGTTATAAATGAATTCCATAGAAATTTTAAAATATATATATTTAATAAAAATTAATTTTAATTAATTATATTAATAAGTATAATTTATATTATTAAAATGATAATAAATAAATATATTTAATTATTAATAATAATTTATGCAATATATGAATTATGCCTTAAAATTTTACATATAATAATGTAAAATATATTAAATTATAGGTCTTCCAAAAATATTTATATTAAATTAATGAGTTTCAAAAAATATATATCTTAAATTAATAATATTATTATTATGCGATTATCGATCCCAACCTTTAGTAACTCATCCTAAAAATCTTACTTTTATTTTTTAGAATTAATTTCTAATTATATCAGTGTTGCATTACAGAAATCAATCCATTAAGAGAACTCAATCGGCGATTGAAAAATGATCCTTAATCAAATCTTTTGAAGTCATAAAAGTAATTGAAATCCCTCTTGACAATCGATAGTATGATCAAAAGACACCAATAAAATTTTAAGAATCATACATGTAATTACGACTAAAGGCATCAATAATGGCTAAATGATTAAAAGTTTGATATTAATACCACATCATTTACTTAATAAACATTTCTCTACCAACTATCTTTTATAATAGTTAATCTTTTAAAAGCAAATTATTTAGGACCAATTAAAAAATTATTTACTCTTAAAATAATTATTAGAGTAAAAATCATATGCATTCACTAAGTTTTGTACACATTTCCATCCAGGCCCAAACGCTACGTATAGATCTCCAAACCACTGACCCACTACTCTTATGATAGAATTGTGGAATGTCTTCTCTTGTTAGCTTATATTTGGTTCTTAACACTTGAACCAAATGAGAATTCTTGTTAGACACCAAATTCCAAGCTAACTTAAGAATAAAAACTTCATTCGTTTTTTATTCTTTTTGTATCTATTCCACCATTACTCCTTGGCTGACACAAATTGTCCCACTTTACTAAAACAATTCCCTTTTTATCATCTTTCCCTCCCCATAAAAATATTCTTCATATCTTCTTGATCAGAGTATAGATCGCTTAAAGAAGTCTCACTATTTGCATTATGTAGTTTGATATGGTGAGTAACACTGACTGAGTAAGAGTTATTCTTCATATTGATGGTTAACGCCTTGACTTTCATGGATGTAATTTCTACCTAACACAATCAATGATCCCATGAAAAGACTCTTTATGCACTATGCCATGAATGACCGACACTCTCAAATAGATTCTCAAGTCCTATGTTGCCTTAAAACCTGCAATCTCTGACAACCCATCTTCTTTAATCTTGTTAACATTTCTAAAATAGTATAAAGTGATTTATTCTGACTTGCCTTTTGCCAAAAAACATTAGAAAAATCTTCTAATATGCTCATAATGGTATCAAATTGATTTTTAGCTACCTCCGAGAAGATAACTAGATCGTCAGCAAAGAAATTTGCGACAACTTAGGACCTCCCCTAGAAAGGTTGATCAATTTCCACTCCTTCCTATTAATCTCATCCATAATCAAATATGAAATACTCTCAATGCAAAGCATAAAAAGATAAGAAGAAAGAGAATCTCTTTATCTCTAACACTCCACTCATAATGAAATTACTCACACTTCTCAATTCCAAAGAATTAAAAAAGATACAGTTGAGATGTAAGAGAAAATAAGTCTCATAAGCTTCTCTAAAATTTGAGCTTTCCTAAGGTGTCTACAACAAAGTCCTTCCTTAGTCTATCATATGCCTTCTCTAGATTTATTTTGATTATCAACAACCCTTTTCCATTTTTTTTTCTTATGTATGGAGTGGATAAATTCTTAAAGGATCACAACATTATCCGAGATTTGACATCTCAAAATAAATCTTATACGTTGCTAATCAATTAATTTCCTATGATAGACTTCAATCTGTTTGCCACAACCTTTGTAATGATTTTATACATCACATTATGGGTCAATAGGTTGTGCCTTAGTGTGCATTAAAAAAGGGGAGTATAATATTTAATTTAAAAAATTGATTTTTTCATGTGTTAATACCGGTCCAAAAGCCTAAGGTCCAAAAAGTCAACCTATGTGCATAAGAGGCCTTGGTATCAGACAAGGGCCCAAAAGGGAAGCCCAATATGGTGAGCCCAGACCAATTTGAGCTAAGTTCTATGATTAAAAGCCCCAGACCAAGTCCAGACACTTTCAGCCTAGAGCCAATATCCGAAACCCGTTTTCGTTCAAGACCAAAATGAGTATCAGCCTAGACCTATAATGGTAGCCCTATCATTTTGAAACACATACAAGGATATTCGGCCTAGCCCTGGGAATAAGAGAGCCTTGTAACCCTGAGCTGAGTTAAGAGCCAAAATCCCAACTTGCATAAGCTTATTTCATGTATCTCTAGGACCTACACTATTGTCTCACTTTCAGAAAATTCATGGGTTGCTAGTCCAAAATCCCAAATCAATGGTCCAAAGTCCAAGCCCAAGCCTGAGATCCCTAGGGAAGAATCCCACCGTCTTTGGGAATCTATATAAAGGGCTCGAAATTCCAAAGCATTCTATCATGACTCTCTCAGAAAAATAAATTTATCCTTTTACTATTAGCAAAAACCTTAATCCAGATGCCAGACTGTTGTTGTTTCGCCGGACTGACGCCTTCAGCCTATATCTCCACATGTTATGATGGTTGACGGTCATGGACTAGATACTACCCCTCTTCCTTGGTCTTGGAGTTCCTGGTGACAACTCAGTCTACATTCGGAGAAGAAAGATCAATCCAAAGCTCCGAAGACGGTGGTTGGTGGCGACGTCATCACTAGATTCAGAGACACTTATCTAGTTCTAGGTTTTTTTTTTGTAGCTCATTTCCTTTATTCTTTTCCTTTATTCTTTTTGTTATGTTACAGCATTATATCAAAAATAGTGATTGTTCGGCTCTGATTTTGATGTTACTATAAAAAGAACATTCGTTTTCATATTTGTGTTAACGAAATCCGACCTAGACTTAAATGAGGGATCCAAACTACTACTTTAGGACTAAGGACTACAAAGGGTCGATACTTATCCCCACCCGAGTGACCTTAATGGCAGAGCAAACAAAAATTGATATGCCTAGTGGGACTCTCTCTAATACAGTAATATGGTTAGAAAACATTAAACATGAAAGGGACATGAATGATCCTCGACCTCGAGAAGTGGTCATCCCAGGGGTACTACAACCCCCTCCCCGATGTGATATTGCCCCCGGTGACAATAGGAATGAGTTCAACGAGGAGATCGTGCCGCCCAGGCTGATGTCATTATCCATTGTTGATATTGAAGCAATTGAATCAGTGGTAGCTCAAGCTAACATAGACATGTACACGGACATGATGAACCAAATGGCCCAAGTCATGCGTCCATTTATAGTGGAGAATCGGGATGCTTAGAATAAAGTCTACAATATAATCTAGACCTTCACTGATTCAGTTACCAACCTCACCGACATTCTCAATGGGAGGTATAATGACATTGCTGCTCAACGGGGACCCCAACCCCAATAACATCGACCTTAGCTGATGAGAAATGACTTGTAGTATAAGGAAGTGAGAATTGCCCAAAGAGAAAATACCAACCAGTGGAAAGATGAAGTAAACCAAGGTCGATACTATAAGCTCCAATACCACCCCAAATGCAAGTCCCATGGCAGATTCCTATTCAGCTTCAAGTCAATCCAGTGGCTTATATTCCAGCTCGGGGCTAGTATGTTGAGGCCTCTGCTCTAGGACAACTAGCTATCCAAGGGAAAAACAATCCTTTGCTTTAGAATGACAATGAATTGGCAAGGCAACTTCAAATGATGGGAGTTCAAGTTGGGAGACCCCTAAGAGAACCATATGGCAAACTATATCCCAATTCGATTGATGTCATGTATCCATTACCCAAGGGATACAAGAGCCCAGAGGGCACATTATTCTCTGGAGATGACAATGTTAGCACCGAGGAACATATATATATATTCACAGTCCAGCGTGGAGAAGCATCCTCTAGTAGGCATCTCAAACTTTAACTTTTAAAAAATTCTTTGACTAAGACCACTTTCGAGTGGTATAGCTTGCTTAGACCGAATATTATCCAAAATTGGGATCAGATGGCTCGAGATTTCACCGATGAATTTTACAGCTCAAAGCCTAATGTCACTTTGGCTGATCTAGCCAAGATAATGTAGAGTCCTAGAGAA
The DNA here is from genome assembly GCA_948294925.1 of Codiaeum variegatum. Lineage (NCBI taxonomy): Eukaryota > Viridiplantae > Streptophyta > Magnoliopsida > Malpighiales > Euphorbiaceae > Codiaeum > Codiaeum variegatum. Next base: position 3,629 of record CAOJBK011012258.1, on the reverse strand, counting down.
GAAGCAGAGAAATATATGTCTAGGTTTATGAAACTGAAAACTCAGTGCTCCACTCATATCCCTGAAACCAAGCTTATAAAGTTGGCCTTTGGGGGAATGAACATGGCCATTAGGGAGAAGTTTTAAGAGATAAAATTCTATGATGTCTATAATTTCCTTGATCGGGTAACCAACTATGAAAGGCTACTTAAAGAAAAAGAACAAAAGAAGCCAATTCAGTTTTATTATAAGGACTATGTTACATTATCAGCCCTAACAAAGGAATCGAAATCGAATGATGAAATAGATTTTTGTGTGGCTAAGTTGAAGTGTACAAATCCTTATGGCTGCCATGCCCTTAGACCTCTGAACAAGAAGAAACAGGAGGTAAACAAGTTGGCCAAGGAGTACTCCTTTGATATCTCTAAGGAAGAAGAAATATTTGACGTACTATTGAAAGATGGGAAGATTGAGCTGAGTGTTGGTCATGTTATCCCTCCCCCAGAAGAGCGTCCGAGGGTGTATTGCAAGTGGCATAATATGGATAGGCATTATACCATCAATTGCATTAGTTTCAAAAATATGGTGCAAAAAGCCATCGAGTAAAAGAGGCTCCTGTTCCCAAGCAAGGATAAATTTGCCGTCATTGAAACTACTACATTTCCCAAAAAATGGAAATAAGATTGGCATCAAAGTCAACATGGTTACAGTGACTCCCTTAGGGCCTAGAAAATAAAGGAACTAAGTTGATCACCCTAGAATGAAAATTTATTTAGAAGGGCGACTCCTGTAGAAGGCAGATAATAAAGAGAGGGATCAAGGCTATGAAAAAGCTTGCTTGACTTGTCCTAACTGCAAAGTAGAGTTTGAGGTAGTCTAAAAGTGGAAAATATATCTCAAATACCTCAAGACCCTAAGAAGAGGCAAGCTATATCTAAGGGTGAGGTGAAGTGCCCTATGCACCAAAGGCTTTAGTATCCTAAAAGGTCAGTCTAATAGAGATTGTAATTTCCAGAGAAGTAAAGGGATAGAAGCTATGTAGAGGTAGCTAAGGTAAAGCCCTCCAAGAATAAGGTGCCTCAAACATTCAAGCCTATGCCAAAGCAAGTTAAGAAGTGAGAGCAACATTAACCCAATTCCTAAGCTTCTAACTTGAGTAGCAATTTCTCCCGAATCGACCATAGCAAAAAAAGCCAAAGATCAATCCTAAATTGTACCCAAAAGAGGCGATTGAAAAGGAAAAACAGATGGAGAATCTTCAAGTGGCTGCCAAGAATGACCCCAAAAAGAGGGAAGAGTTACAGGAAAGGAGATTAAAAGCCCGAGAATGAAAAGACAAGTACTAGGAGGAAAAAGAAAGGCAAGAGGCTAATAAAAGGACAGAGATGAAAGGCAAAAACAAGGTTTCCTATGAGAAGGCTCAGTGAAAATTGGCCATTCAAGATCAGAGGATCCTTAGTGATACTGACACAAGAAAATAATATGATGAAAGGCGTCTCAAGGAACATAGGGCAAAGTGTTGGGCACCTAGAAAGCCTTCAAATGAGGACCCCAGGGAAAAAGTCTCAAAGGATGAGCCTCGGAATAGAACAACCATTGTAAACATCATTGGGGTGAAGCATAGAGTTTGGTTGAAGGATATATGCCCCAATGATTCAAGATCGACCAAGGAAAACGTTAGTGAACCAAAGCCTAGGTCAATAAAAATGTTAAGCATCATCATGGTCACCATAAATCCAGTCCCAAAAGCTAAAATCGACCCATAGATGATGAGAGTGTTTTTAGAAGAGTTTCAAGCCAAGCCTAGTCAACGTGCAACCTTGGATGGAGATGTCTTGGAGGCTAAACTTGATGATAAAAGGACTCAACGACCACTATCTATAATGGTGGAAGAGCCCCAAAGGAGCTTGGACAATCACATTCAACCTCTTTATATCAATCAAAGCTGAAGCAAATGAGATCCCAAATAATAGAGTCATGGTGGATAATGGAACTAGAGTCAACATTTTTCCATTGAAGACTTTTAAGAAGTGGGTACTGACTTTTTAGGATCTTGAAAGGGTTGAGCTTTCCTTGCATGATTTTGCTGGGGTGAGGGTGTTAGGGTTGTATGCCCTAGAGCCTGTACTTTATGTATATATTTATAATATTAATCCATTAATGGCTATTATTATATATGTTTTCATTTAATGATCGTTTTCATTTTAATGCATGACGTATATATGTTCCTTAAGTTCTATGTAAGAGAATTTATTCTCAAAGAGTTTGGAAATTTGGAGACAAATTCTTTTTGTCATTGACTTTAAAGAAAGTTCGCGGTCATTGGATTATTGGTAAAAACGTCATTAATCCAGATAGACCGTCACCTCTATTGTCATCCATGATAAGTATGAGATACTTGTTGGTATGGAGGTAGTGATTCTCAAACTACTGACATTTGATGTCGTGAAAACACGTGGACACTCATGAGATGAGTAAGTCGAATTGTGACATTAGATGATAAACACATGGGTTTTATCCACTAGTCAATGTCTGATCATCTAGATTATAATTGTGCATATAATCCATAGACTTGAGGTGACATGTTATCTAACATATTGAGGGTTATGGTCTGTTACTACTTATTTACCACTGCTATCCAAGTATTGGTATATGGCATGTGGTGGCCATAATCAGTAGTATGTTAAGTGATCTCTAAGAAATAATTCATTAACTTGGGTAAACAACGAATGAATCTTATGACTTCTGGTTATTCTCAATTCACAAATCCTTGGCCAAGGTAGTAAAGATTCACTAGAAAGAATTTCTAGTAAGAATCAATTTATTGAGAATTGGAATTGGATAGAAATCATATGATCTAGCAAATAGGGTAGCTAAGATCGGAAATTTGTAATGAAGGGATTCAAGTGCACGGTAATTATAATAAAAAGGTCCATGCAATGTCAAGGATATAATCACCAATATTCATTTCTAATTGGGTAGTTGTGATATGTTATGTTAGACGTCACTCACGACTTATGGGACTAAGTATAAATTGTGGATTACATACTTGGTGGGAAGAAAAGAGTTTTCTTTATCCCATTGCTAATTAGAACGTGAACCTAGTAAGTCACACACCATAAAGCATTTTCCATGGCTTAGAATTAATCATATTAATAATTGATTAAAGAGTTTAATTAATTATTAATAATGATTGAATTAGACTTGTAATTAAATTTACAAAGATGCTAGCATGTCTTGAAATCTAATTTTTAGACAAATTAATTTAATTATGTCATAGTTTGTATGAGGTACAAATGACTATGACTAAATTGATATAGACTAAGGTAAATGATAATTAATTTACATGAGATGTAAATAATTATTGGCTAAAGTGATTCCTACCAATTACTTGTACTAATTAAGTTGATTAATTGACTAATTAATTAGTTAATTGGATACTAGCACAAGTAACCTATCATCTTGCCTAACTTTTTCTTAATTTAAGGAAGATTAGGTTGAAGAAGTATGGGTATATATAGTAGGCTTATCATTTTTTTTGCCTAAGAGATTTGAACATCAACACTATTCATCTTCTTCTCTAAAGAATTAGAGTGAGAAGCTCTCTAAGAGTTAGAGAGAGAGTTCAAATCAACACACTACTTTACAGA
>CAOJBK011011848.1:0-13673 GCA_948294925.1 Codiaeum variegatum | reverse complement strand
TAGCATGAGACTAACTACCTCCATACCAATAAGTATCTCATACCTATCATGGATGACAACTGAGGTTATGGTCTTCTGTATTAATGGCGTCCCTACCAATAATTCTATGACCATAAACGACAATCTGTCACTCATATTTTCAAACTCTTTGAGAACAGATTCCCTTATAGAATACTTAAGGGACATATATACGTTCAATACTAGGAATGTTTTCAATTAAAGAACATATTTACTAAAGCCAGTTAGGTATTCATTTACATTCACATGAAGAGTGTAAGTTCTAGGGTATACACTGCTAACACTCGCGCATGCATGAAGGCCCTCACGTATGTGTTTGGGCCTCAACGCATGTGTTTGGCTCCAAATGCATGTGCTTGGTCCTAGACGCATGCATTTGGGCCTATATGTATCATGCCCAATTTTTCAACTTTTTTGATACGATTTTCTATAAATTTGACCCTTCGGGTAAGTTTTTGGGGACATTTTCCAGACATTCTCAAACCCTCTTCGGACACATGTTACATATTTTCAAACACCGAAATCATACAAAATCAGACCAAAACACTGAAATTTCACTAGACATACTCACATACTGGCAATTCCGATCAGACGCACATTTCAGTTTTCACCAGACTCACTCTAGACAGACGACCAATAGAGCACTCTGAGCACAATGGAGACACGATTCATGTTCATCAAGCCTTTAGAGAAATCGATTCCAAAATTTCGTAAGCTAAAGGTAAATATGGTACAATATTCCTTTCTCTTTGGTTCTGAATAAATCCCTCAATCTAATTAGGCATTTTTTTATAGTATCAAAACTCATTTTTCTGAAATAAATCAAATTGAAGCCCTAAAATGACTAGGCAAATTCATAGTAATAAAAATCAATTTTAATCAAATTCTAAATTGATTAAAAGCCTTTTGGGTTAATTATTTTGAAATTAAAATTAATTAGCTTCTGAAAAAATCAAACCACCAACCCACTGTTTTTAGAACAACCCATCCCTTTGTAAGAAGGAAGTACAACATGAGATTTGATTCTCATTCAAAGGGATACGCTAGCAAGCCTATTCATAAGGCTTCAACTCCAAAAATGCTTTTTCTTTTATTTTTCCCTTTTCTTTATTTTAGTATTTTTATTATTGTTATTTGTTTCATTTTCTATGTTATTTTTATTACTACTACTTGTAACACAATTACTTGTATTTGGATTTGTAATTAATTTTAAGGAATGTGTGCCTTTTCTAGATCCGTTTGGACTAGATAAAAGATCCCCTATGTATGTGCTATTTTTGATGTAATTCTTTTCATTTCTTTTTTTGCCTTTTTATTCCTTTTATTGGGGATGTGTACTCTCCCTATAACCTTCGAAGCTAGAGGGAGGGACCCCTATTTAAATTCTGCTTTTATCATTTTCATCTTTAATATTGCCATGCATAAAATCTCTGCCCATCCATCATACTTGCCATGTTAATAATTGCTCATTTATCACGAAGTATGCTATGCATACATGAAATTATATTTAACTGAAACCATACACGCTTTTCACAAGCCAAAACTGTTTAGAATTGGAAAAATCTTTTTTTGAACATTTTTATCAAATCACTAATTCCTGAACCCAACTATGGTTTGCAGGCCTGCCTTTCCAAAATTAAATGGGTAAAATCAGATTTTTGAAATGGAGTTAATCTAGTTTCTTAATCATTTAAGAAAAATAATTTTTCTAAAGATTAAGTGGCTACTCGAACACCATCACACTGTACCCAATGAACAAATGTGGAGTGTACCAAAGTGGGACCTGCCATAACCATGAAGTCATGCGCAATCTGATCCCACGTGATCAGTTTCCTTGAGCCATAAGCACAAAGGTGCGCTGGAAAATCCTGTGGGCTCAGTGGAGACTCCAATGGGGTTTGAAACCGACAAAACTAATTGGATTATTTTTCGATAAAATTAATTTTGGCTTAAGACTATATGGAAGTAGGTTTCATGCATCACTTCATATGCTCCTCTCATTTAGGAAAACTTGGATAGAAAGTAGCATCGAGCGAGCTTCCCTCTTTGGGATTGCTTTGCCAATAGTGAAATCATCCAACTTCAAGGCATACCCATCGATTCCTTCAGTTGGGATAACAAGGGTGTACATAGCCATTGGACGCACATGAATCTCTTTGATTCACATGTGGTTTGGTATATTGTACCTCTAGTTGTTGGGAAACCTTTTAAACCACCAAGCTCTCATGTAATGATTAGAGTTGACCTTAGGTCCCATATACCTAAAGACTCTTATTATATTTGGCATCATGAAACCTTTTCTTTCATGCATACATACATGCATGCATCATGACATTAAAATGAAATTAGACTAAATGAACTGTTCCAAGAAAATTCTCAACTAGCCCACCTCACTTTTTACCAATATACCTGCCATTGGCCTATTTTTTTTCAAAAACTGACACCTCACCTTTTCTTTTCTCTTAAGGTTAACATGTCAAAAATTGGAGACAACAACACCCTTAATTCAACTACTGGTGATGCCACTATCTCGGCTCCACCTGCTGACCTTGTTGGAATGTTAACCAAATATTTGAAATGCCAAGATGAGGCTATCTAAAAGCAATAAGAGCCCATGAATGCAATGATGCAAACCCAATACCAAACCATATAGGGCAAAGTTCAAGCTATGATGACTCAATTCAGGGTTCAACTGCCAACCTTACTTCCACCTCATCAAATGCCAAGAAGGAACCTTTGACTGAAGAAGTGATTGTCTTACCTATATAAACTGATCATGGAACCACTACCCTGATTGCCCTTGCTGCAGATCCTTTCCCAAAGAGGGCCTAAGACCATCCACTACTCAAGTGTATGGCCAAAAAGTATGAGGAGATGTAGAGGACCCTTAATTCCCTCAAGAAAAAAGAAAATGTCATTGATTTATAGGCCATAAGTTCATTTCCCAATGTTAGGCTTCTCCTAAGTTCCAAATGCCTGTATTTGAGAAGTTCGATTGCAATTCTTTCCCTAACACAAACTTGATAATTTATGATGGGACACTGCACCCTTTGGACATTGTACATGATCTCATTGCTAAACTATTTCAATAGTCTCTTTTTGGTACGGCTCTGAATTGGTTTGTATAATTAGATGACTCTAAAAAACTGACCTGGGATTCTATTTGTAACAAATTTGTAAAACAATATTCTTATAATCAAGAAATTGATGTTAAAATAAGGGATTTGGAAACAACTAAACAACTCACAAAAGAATCCTCCTCTGCATTCATCACTAGGTGGTGATAGAAAGCCTCCCAAATGGTAAAAAGACCATCTAACTTAGAACAAATCAACATCATTGTCAAGAACTTATTACCTATGTATCGAGATAGATTGATGACATAGTATCTCCTGGATTTCTAAGCCTTAGTGCATGTTGGAATATGCCTTGAAAAGGGCATTGACTCTTCCCTCATCAAGGACGAAACCCAAACCTCATCCTCCCGATTAAAAAAAACAAATGTTACTCAGATAGAGGGTAGAGTCAATGCAATTTCAGCCTATAAACCCATTCAAATCAAATGGAAAGAATTCACCAACTTGAAGGGTTTATGCTGAGCTTCCTTCTCAAGGAATGTTTGAAGAAAGATGCATTTAAACCTTTGGAGCTTAAGACCATTCCAAATCCATTACCCAAGAATTTTAACATGTCAGAGAGATGTGATTATCATAAGGGTTTGGCCATAAGACTGAGGATTGCAAGGCCCTCAGACATAAGATTCAAGATATGATTGATGCTGATGAGCTCCTCTTGCCCACTCTAAACATTAAAGAAAGATGCATTTAAACCTTTGGAGCTTAAGACCATTCCAAATCCATTACCCAAGAATTTTAACATGTCAGAGAGATGTGATTATCATAAGGGCTTGACCATAAAACTGAGGATTGCAAGGCCCTCAGACATAAGATTCAAGATATGATTGATGCTGATGAGCTCCTCTTGCCCACTCTAAACATTGTCACAAATCCCCTACCTAAACATAATGTGAATACAATCTTGGATGAATTTGATGAACGAGATTCCATACATCTCATCTCCGATGTTGTACACCTGAGTAATTTTCATTACACCGGAGACGTCTTACCTTCCATAGGGAAGTTCGTCTCCCTAGATTACTCTCCATTGGTTGGCCAAAATGCCTTAGGGAGGTCAATTAAAAATGACTATTGTTGTGTCATCATCAACCCGAGACACCTGGGTGATGAAATTGATGCTATCACTAGAAGTGGGAGGATAACGCAAGCACCTACTGCTCCTCCATCTGTAAGCCAGCCTATGGCCTAAAATAAGGGAACTCCTAAACCTAAAGAGGACCCCTTACTCAAATAGTTGAAAAAAACCCAAGAAAATATTTCAATTTAGAGTCTGCTCATGTCATCCTATCCTTACTGCCAAGCTCTTTATAAGACACTAAGTCAATGTCAGACCTCATCCGACATATCTCTAGAAACTCTTATTGCCTTTATCACCAGTTCCACTAAATGAGCATCTATAAGCTTTCCATACAATGAAATCTCATATGGAGGACCTCATAACGATTCCCTTTACATAACAATTATCAAAAGAGAGAAAACCATCCAAATGAATTTAGTTGGGTTTACACTTAATGTCTTCCCACTCAAAGTTGCAAGCTTCTTGGGTCTGGGTGCTATTGATTTTACCCATTCCTATCAAATTATTTGGTCCTATGACAATTTAAAAAGAGAAGTTCTGGTGGTGTTCACTCTGATAATCACAATGGGCCCAACCAATTTCAAGATACCATTTCAAGTTATTGATGTGCCTTCCCATTTCAATTTGCTATTGGGAAGACCTTGGATCCATCAAGCGAAGGTTATGCCTTCAGCTTTGCATTAAAGGTCAAGTTCCCACTGAAAAATAAAATAGTTACTATAAAAGCAAATACGTCTAAAAAATTTGAAGTCCCAGACACAGTCCCCATCCTAGAGATTCAACATGAGCTACCGGCATATCCTTTATTTGATTTCTCATTTGTTCAATTCATTGAGACTGCTAGAGATGTGAAACAATCAATCTCCTTGGACTTTAACCCATACTGTAATCAGATGATTGGAAACATTCTCAACCATATGGCCTATTTTCCTCGTATGGGCCTGGGAAAGAAGCAACAAGGGATGAAGTCTTTTAATGAGTACCCACCTTTTAGTTTGGGTTATCACTCTACATATGTTGAAATTAAGGAGGCAAAAGCCAAGGTAAGAGAAAGATCTCTCATTTCTAGCAAAGAGGGAGAAGCTGACTATCCCTTGAGACCTTCCTTTAGAACTCTGAATGGATACTTTGTCAAAGAGGGAGAGACAATTCCTTACTGTGCTTTTCTTGAGCCATGGATTTGACTTGTGACTGGTATAAGGATTCTTGGTTTTGAGATCTTCTTCGATGTAAAGTTAACTTCTAAAGACTACCACCTTATCTACCTTTTGACCAATGATTATGAAGAAAACATGGAAGCTAGCCTCTTCGGTGAAGTAGCTATCCTGAATGATAAGGAGGAAAAAGGTGACCACTCCACCTTGATCAAACCTACCCTGGGAAAACTCAACAAGTGGACTTATGAAGAAAAAGTTATTGAATCTAAATCAGAGACTGATTCTGAGTCTGAGTCTTCTTCTTCATCTTCTCTTGAGTCTAAATCTGATGTAATCGATCCACTGAGCATTAATTATGAGTTTTTTTTATAACTATGGACCTTTACCCTATTTCAATCAATAAAATAATCAAATTTTCTTATTATGAGCATGTCTTTTTAATTTCTTTTGATGTTCCAACTGATGAATCTGACATCAGTTAATTAGAAAAAGAGAATAAAACATTAAATGAAGTAAAATATACAGTTAAGAGACCATAAACACTGGAACTCATGACATGCTTAAAACCACATACATTGCATCAAGAGGATATAATTAAATGAAATAAAAGATGCATGCTTGAATAAACAGGATACATAATATGCCATCAAGAGATTTGAAGACTGTTTCACTTGGAAGCCTAGTGACATGACTGGTCTTGATCCGAGCATCGTCGTTCACAAGATCTGGACCTACCCAGATTGTAAACCTGTCAAGCAGAAACTTAGGCACCTGAAGTTAGCTTGGCCTATCCCAATAAAAAAGGAAGTATTAAAGCAGCTCTCTCATAAATTCATCGAATGTATCAGCTATTCATCTTGGTTGGCAAACATCGTCCCAATGCCGAAGAAAGATGGGAAGGTTAGGATGTGTGTAAACTAAGGAGATTTGAACAAGGCTTTCCCTAAGGATGACTTCCCTTTACCTCATATTGACTTATTGATCAATGCATTAGTCAGCTCAGAGATGGTTTCCTTAACCAATCTACCTGCTGGATACAATCAAATCTTAGTTCATCCTTCAGATAAGGAGAAAACAACATTCATCAAAGAGTAGGGGATTTAGTGTTGCAAAGTTAAGCCTTTTGGAGCCACCTATCAGAGGATGAATACTATAATTTTCCATGACATGATGCATAATAAAGTAAAAGTCTACTTCGATGACATGGTTAACAAAGGCACCACTATTAAACAAGACCTGTAAGCACTACAAAAGTTCTTCCTTACACTTTGACATTATAGTCTCAAGCTCAATCCTAACAAGTGCATATTTAGAGCCTCATTTGGAGTGTTCCTTGGCCACATGATTAGCAAGAAAGGGATCGAGATTGACCCTACCAAATCTAAGGTAATCATTAACATGCTACCTTCTAAAACTGAAAAGGACCTAGGTCGCCTCCAATACTTTAGTTGGTTCATTAACTAATTAGCGGATACTTAAGGTCCTATTTTCAACCTACTAAAGAAAAATTCCTCCAAATACTGGAATGATGAATGTCAGGCATCCTTTGAATAGATCAAGCAGTATCTTTTGAATCCGCTAGCTCTGCAGCCACTTAGACTTGGAAAACCATTATTGCCCTACCTAACATTTACCGATGAAGCTATGGGTTCAATGTCAGCACAAATTGCTCCAGATTCACATAAAGAAAATTCCATCTATTACTTGAGCAAGAGAATGATGGCTCATGAGCTCAAGTATAGTTACATTGAAAAGCTCTGCCTGGCTCTGGTATGGGTATGCCACAAACTGAGGTATTATCTGGGGGCATACGTCACACATGTCCTGACTGACAAGAGTCCACTCAAGTACCTCATGGAGAAACTTTTCCTTGATAGTAAGATGGCTAGATGAATGGTAGTCCTAGGGGCATAAGATCTCAAATATGTTCATAGAAAATCCATCAATGGTAGTGTCATCACCAACCAACTGGTTGCTACCGCGACAGATAATCATTGGGAAGAACCATAATTTCCTAATGAGGATATGTTACTCATCCAACATGAGACATAAAAGTTATACTTTGATGGGGTGGCCAACAACAAAGGATATGGTGTCGAGATGGTGTTCCTTATGCCTACTAGTGAAAGCTTACCCCTAGGAATCAAACTGGATTTCGAGGTAACCAACAATGAAGCTGAGAATGAAGCATTTGTCTCCGAGTTGGAATCATCCCTTTTGATTGGAATCAAGAAGTTATAAGTATATGGAGATTCTAACCTCATAGTCTCCCAAGCATTGGGAAAATGGAAAATTAAAGAGGAGCAATTGGTTCCTTACCATAAGCGACTCGAAGAATTAGCAAATATCTTTGATACTCTGTCTTTCCACTATTTTCCAAGGATGTAAAATAGGTTTGCCTATGCCTTATCAACCTTGGAATCCATGATAGAAATACGCAATGGGTTCCTTATCCATCCTATTTTGATAAGCATCAAGTGTGACTAAGATTTCAATCCCACTGTTTAAACATTCAAGAAATTGAAGAAAAACCTTAGTATTGGGACATCTACATATATCTTGGTATAGGTGAATATCCTGAAGGTGCCTCCAAATCAGAAAGGAGAACCATAAGGCAACTGGTCAGTAGATATATTCTAAGAGGTGACATCCTCTATAAAAAGACTTAGAATGGCATCCACTTAAGATGTGTCTTCGACGAAGAGGCCAACAAAATCATGGAGGAGATCCATGATGGGTCAGATGGCACCCACATGAATGGATGAGCCTTATCTTGCAAGATCATGAATTAAGGATATTACTGGCTAACCATGAATGAAAATTGTACGTGGTTTACCCGAAGGTGCCTAAAATGCCAGGAATATACCAAGCTTTAAAAGCTTTCTTCTTCTTTACTCAATCCAATATCAACTCCTTGTCCCTTTGTTGTTTGGGGCATTGATGTCATCGGCAAAATTTCCCAAAGACATTTGTTGGCCATGAGTACATCCTGGTTGCCATTAACTACTTTACCAAATGGGTTGAAGTTGCACCTTACCAAGTCTTGGACTCAAAGAAGGAGGCCTAGTTCATCAAAACTAACATCATCACAAGGTATGGTGTCCCATATGAAATCATTTTAGACAATGGTTCTGTTCACCTCAAAATATACTCTCTAATAGCTACCGCAAGTATACGAGCTATTGTAGTATAGGATAAGAACCCAGGGTTGTATCGCATACGGAACTCGAATCGACTTATTAATTTATTTTGACAAGTTTGCAGTTAAAAGTAAAAAGGAATTTTTGATTTTATAAATTTAAAGCAAACAATTAAACTAAAGAAAAGAGATAAAGATGTATAAATGCAATGATATAAATACGTCTAGAGATCTTTATAATTCATAGTTAATCTTTTATGAAATTAAGCAATTGGTTCAATGATTTATATTAAACAATCCAATTTTAATGCAACCATTCAATTAGAACTTATTCTATTGGCTATCACATTCATAGAAGTAATCTAAAGAAACAATGCATCAATCAAAGGATTTAAGACTAAAACTTATATTCGTAATTCATTTTAGAATCTCAATTGAATAGTTTCAGATTTAGATTTCCACTCTCGTTCCATCACCCAAACCCTGAATAAAACTAATTGGTGCGCAAACAATTTGTTTATTAACTTTAATCCAATTTAATCAAGTAAGACTTTAACACAATCAAAGAATCAATTACTATTATTCATATCAAGACTACTTCATGCTCAATCTTTAGACATTAAAGATTTTAGCTCATGATTGGTTTAAATCTCAAAAAATTAATAATAAATTCAATGGACATCATGCTTAATTTCTTAATAGATAAATTATCCAAAAGAATTAAAGCAATAAAATTAAGAAAATAAACCTCAATTAAAGTGTAAAAGATTCCAATCTTCTTAGAGAAATTCAACTTCAATCTTTAACACAAACGAAATCAATGAAAAACTAAATATATGAAAGTATTATGAAATCTTAGAAGTAATTGAGTCTAAACCCTAAAAACTAGAGGTTCTATCTGTAAACTCTCTAAAAAATATGGCTGAGAATCTCCTCTCCTTTAAAAATAAGTTTTAAAACCCTTTATATAGTGTATCCATAAGGGTTAGGGTAAAACTAAATTAAATTTAGACAAGAATTCTAATAAAAATAGGAAATAATTCACCTAACCTCATATTAAAAACTGCACTAGTAAAAATATCTAGATTGTGGTTGATTTTGGACCTAAAAATGTTGGATTTAAATTTTGTGGTCATCATAAGAGTTGTAGATCTTTGTTGTAGCTTTCCAACTGTACCTTACATACCTTAATAAGGCGTTTGTAGCTCAAGTTATGATCAAAATACTCCAAAATATCAAAGTTGTCAAATTTCCATCGTGTCGGCACTACCCATGCGAATGCCTTTTTGCCCCATGTGGATTTCTAAATCTCAAATAAAAAGAATGCTAATTTACACAGTAAAATGCATGACCCCGTGTGGATGACTTTTCAACATTCTTCGATCTTACTTGCTCTGGAACCTCATCTTTTGATCCAATAACACCATATTCTCTTAAATTCTTGCTTTTCTCTAAAAATCACTTAACAAACATATTAAACATAATTTTTTGGATAAAAATAAACTCAAATGTTAGGAAAAAATATATAAAATTATGCACAAAACAACTCCCCCACATTTAAGGTTTTACTTGTCCTCAAGCAAAATAGAACAATGACAATGATTAGATAACTTAGCTCTATCAATCAAGCTATGTAAAATGAGATTTTCAAATTTCTAATATAACTATTCAAATAAGTCAAAGTCAAAACTCAATTAACTAACCAAGTTTTCAACTTAGAATCTAATTTCAACACTTTTATTTACATTATAGCATAACCAAGGATCAACATTCGAGTTAAATGAACAAGCAAACTTCTTTTTATGCATCAAAGTCAAAATTAGACAAATAAAGGTTTTCATGCTTAGGAATTAACTCGATCCTTTTGAAAATAACACACATATCATGCAAATTTAAACTTTAAGCACATGCACTTTTCTTTTCTTTTCTTTTTTTTTTTACTTTTCATTCACATCAAGGAGTCCGACTTAACTGATTTTGTCATTAGCCTTTTGATACGAAAGTAAACACTTTGTGGTGTCGATCCCCCTATTACTCAGCTAATCACTTTGTATCAGCCAGCTACTAGCACTATTCATAATTCCATTATATTTGTTTCACTTTGCGCAAAACATGAACCAGTGGAATATGGATTTATTTTCAAAAATATTTATTTTTTTTAAGTGAATTTGTTTTTCAGATTCATTCACAATCAATGCAAGTTCATTAGAAATCTCAGTTTTGCAACATTCCAATCCATATGCTTAAACTTTTAACAAGAAATTAAAATTTTAATGATGAAATAATATCAAGAAAACTCTTTACTTTTAAATTCTAAAATCAAAACTCAATAATTAATTAAGAAAATTAAAACAATGACCTATAAGAATAGACAAATTTTGAAAAAAAAGAAGAAGAAAACACACACACACACACACACACACACACACACACACACACACACACACACACACACACACACACACACAAAACACAAAAAACCCACAATTTTAAAAAAAGAAAAACATTAAGAAAGGGAAAAAGGAAAACTTGCCTTTGTTGACCTTTACCATCTGCAAAATAGAGGAAACCAACATAAGAACACAATGCCATATACAGTGGCAGACTTAAAGGGGGTAAGTGGGGGCTATAACCCTCCCAAAGTCTAAAATTTTTAGAATATGACACAAAATTTAGAGAATTTTTATGTTTTCCCCTCCAAAATTTTAATATTTTAGCATTTTCCACCTTTAAATTTTAAAAAATTTAAATATAATCCTATAAAAAGGTATTGTGACTAAATTTCACCCACCTTCAACTAAAATCCTTCATTTGCCACTGGCCATATATTCCATAGGATTAGTACAAAATTTCATACCATTAGGACAAATATATGAAAAACAATCACATACCAAGTGTTAATGCCCAATTCCAATCAAAGAATGCTAAAAATATGAATTAAACACAAATTCAATGACTAAAACACACAAAAAGTGAAAAAGTTCATTGGGGCATTTCATTGAACACTTGGCATGCAATAGGTTTGAATAATGGTTAGGCAATAAGCAAGTATAATCAACATCTCACATTGCACCAAAAATAAAGAATTTAGAGAAAAGAGAACTAAGATTATGAAATTTATGGTTTTTTAGTGTCCTTGTAAAATTAGGAGTGTGTGTGAGTGTTTGTTTTGCAAAAATTACATTTAAAAACTAGACTAAAAGTGTGTTGTGAGACTGAGGGGCACGGGGCAACTCACTTAATGCACGACCTCATGCCAAAATAATTTGACCGGTGCTAATTTATTAAATTTGATCCTTGAGAAACAATGAGACGCATAGGGGATAAGGGTTTGGCATGCCCTCGTGCCTTTGAGGTTCCAGTCCATGCCACTTACTGTTTCTCTAAAAACTTAAGGCACAAACCAAATTTAACTCTTTCATCTTACCACACTCTTCAGCTCATAATTTATCTCCTTAAACCTAAAAATTCATCCAAAATCACATTAAGAAAAACACATGCATTATCTCTTGACAATTGAACTAAAAACACAAAATCAAAAGGAAAAAAAAACTAAAAAGTAATTTAAATCAGTGGGTTACCTCCCACCCAATGCTTCTTTAACATCGTCTTAGTTGGACGTTGAGATAGGATTAACCTACCTTAGAGGCATTAAACCTCTCATCATGGAACCTAAATTTACTACATTTGAAACAAGCCATTCCATGGTTTCCATTCCAATGTTCTTTCAAAATTTTCATGCAAGACTCAATAACAAACTTTGGTAACAAAAAAAGATTACCTTTTCCATTCAATATTTTCTTCTTCTTCTTACCTTTCTTACCTGGTTTTGCCTTGATTTTTCTTTGGCATCCATCCTTACCTTTAAGACTTGGTATTTTTACCGACTCTTGAGCCGGTTCATTCTCCACCTCAATCGAAGGTAAAATCTCAAGTTGAGCTTGAGGTTTAGGCTCCATTCTTTTCTACACAACACTATTCTCAAAAGAAGCAATATTAACCATATCAACTTTATCATTTAAATGTTTAGGGTCAATAATGGTTTCACATAATTTAGCTTCTTGATGTGCAATAATGTGTGCATGATTCTTTTGTAATTGAAAAATAATATAATCATTACCACTCTTAAGGTCAATTTTCCTTCATAGAAATCTATGATAGCATTAGCAGTTGCAAAAAATATGGTCTCCCTAATATGAATGAGTTCTCAACAATTTTATCCATATTAACTACAACAAAATCAGTGGGAAAAATAAATTTCCCAACTTTAACCAACACATCTGCAACTACCCATTTTAGGTGAATTATTGATTTATCAGTTAGTTTAATAGTGAGATGTGTTGGTTTAGGTTCTCCTAAACCTAAAGCTTTAAAAAATTTTAAGGGCATAATATTAACACTTGCCCCCAAGTAAGCCAATGATTTCTTAATATTTAAACTACCTGATAGATAAGAAAAAGTAAAACTCCCTGAAACATTAAGCTTTTTAGGTAGCATAGTAATATTTCAAGATCTCTCCTTAGATAGTTGCACCATAGACACCTCCTCTAACTTCTCTTTCTTCTCAAGCAACTCTTCCAATGTTTTGACATACTTTGGCATTTACATTAAAGCTTTTACCAAAGGCATACTTATGTGCAATTGAGTAAAAAGAGTTAAAAGCTGACCTAACTGGGTGTCCAACTATTTTTGCATTAGATGCGTAGGGAAAGGGATATGAGGTGCATATTTTGATAGCTGAAATTTTGAATCTATGCACTCCTTCTTCTAGGCCAACTTTTCCACTTTCTAAACCTCAGCAACCTCAACCTCTGCCATTGCCTCTTCTTTTTCATCATAATTCCATTGAATGATAGAAATAGCCTTAGCCTAATCAGGTTAGCTAAGCAACCTACCCATTTTGTTCACTTGTAATTGAGTGGCCACTTGGCCAACATGGGTCTCAATTCTCTTTATCAAAGCCTCAAGTGAATCCAATCTTCTATTGGTGGCCTCTTGAGCTTGAGTACTAGCTTAAATAAAGGCGTTCAAGTTAGTTTCTATAGTAGACAACATTTATCCAAAATTAGAAGACTCGCCCTAGTGTTGTTGAAATTGTTGTGGTAGGTTATTATTCCTCCAACCAAAATTGGGATGATTTCTCC